>JAOBRD020532896.1:0-16801 GCA_027575215.2 Hydrozoanthus sils | reverse complement strand
AAGCCAGTTACCCCCCCCCCCCGGAAAAAAGCATTTCCTTAATAAGGCAGTCGAATTTATCTTTACAATTAGTTTCGGTAGAGCTCAGCATGTATAATTCTCTGCCTGTGGCACATTCAAGCAGCATAAATAAGCTAACACAAACTTGGTCGTGGCGGTTAGAAGACCGACATTTGACTACCTAAAATTGTCTGTGCTGATTCTGGTGAACAGACTTACTTCCAAAGTTTGGCCTCAATATTTTGTTATATCCTTCAAGCAGCAACTTCAAAGTAGAGGAAAAGTCTTCTTCCTCTAATTCACTGAAAAATAAAACCACAGGTTTAATAAAACCGCAGATGGTAAGAAAACTAAAGTCATTGTAATTCTAGGACTGAGACTGGAGTTAAACCAAACAGTTAAGCCAAGTAATGTAAACATAATTGTTAGCGTTATTTTTTTTTTTTCAAAATTTATGGTCTGGAGGTTCTTTAATTTTCGTAGTCTGAACTTTTTATACTAACACAATAAATTGTACTCCCATTTATTTTTTATGTTTTCAAGGGTTTGAACAACTTAAGAACGTTTCGTCTTTATATTATGACAATAGACGGTAAAAACTGGCACGAGATAAAAACACTGTAAGCTATCAGGTTTGGTCAGTGTTCACAAACTTCCAAAATATTTGGAGTCGCAAAATACTGTCAAGATTCAACATGCACACAAGAGGCAGCTAAACAGGGCTCAGCTACAAAATTATCACCTGTAGGCAAGTAAGTTAAGTAAGACCTCGTATAATAAATTTCATTTCAGTTTCACTTCATTCGAATTCAGATAAGCGCGTGGGCTCATGCAAAAATCATCGACAAGGGAAATTTAAGACAGAAACATTTTTACGCACTGCTACAACAGAAACCACGGACGATAATTCCAAGCTTCTGTCAAAACAATACATCATCCTCTTAGGTAAACAGCTCTGTTTCCACCTTAATTATTTAGAATTTTAACTTTTTATATATGATTGCATTTCTGCTTTATTATTTCAATTTATGCATTTTTATTCCATACAAATAGTTCTTATTCAACTTTTGTACACGTATATCCTGAAGTCAATCTTTTAATCACTTGTCAAAGGTTTATATAGGCTGACAACCAAAAGCTCGTGTTTTTAAACGTTCAACCAGAGAACGTTTTTGATTTTTTTGGTTAAAATGTTATTAGCCACTATTTGATCATGACAGCACTGATCAAAACACAACTCACCCAAAATATCTAATTCAATATTGGTAAAGCTAAATTCAATTTGACTAAATATCCATGGACGTTGCGTAATGAATGTATCTTTCTCCTCTTGTGAAGAAGCCTCTTCAGCAATACACATGGTAAATGGGTAATTTTTTCTTCCATTCAAACCAAAAAAATCAAACGAAGTGCGTTTTTCACAACTCAGAGTTGAAATGTGACGGATGTGCGAACCCTGTTCTGCTAATTTACAATGAATTATTAAACTTACAAAGGATAAAAACCACAAAATGTACCGCAATGTTAATTTCTTTTTCTTGTATCCGTCTGATCAACCAAGAGTTGTCATTTCAACAAACTCAGACTTGATATCAAATGTTTATTTTTTTAGTTTATTGACACAGTTAACAGAAAAAGAGTGTTGTACTATTAGATGGGATGGTGTTAGAGAATTGTGTGATTATATTTCATGTGTCAATAACGTGAACATGTGTTTATTGACAAAATCAGTTCGTTGAATATAACATAGCGTCTTTTTTCACCTTCCAACACACTCGTCCGAAAAAAATTGGTTTGAAATTAGTTGGTTAAATATGTCTGCAGACAATTTTTCTCTGGTCAGTTCTTAAAATCAAACGCTTTCCTATGAAGATAACTATAATCCATTATTTTCCTAAGTTCGCATGCTCAATACGATATATCAAGCAATGACAAAAAAATAAGAACTAAACACAAAAACTGGACGCGCCTTCGTACACTTTATAGATGCATGCACACACTGCCAAAACAAGATTCCAAAATTCTTGTAGGTTGGCTGCATTACTTTAACCATTCCATTTTCCTTCCCATTCTGCTTGAAACTGAATTGGCTTAACAACTAAAGAGTCTCGATACCGACTGCAACTTTTAAATCAGAGCAGACGCTATCTATGTGCCCGACTAACCATGAAACAACAAAACTGCTTACCTCTGACTGGTTTGACTGTGGGCGTCATTCCAGTAGGTGATTGCTAAAAAAAGGGAAAACTTCAAAAGCATTGTTGGTTTTAAAAGATGAAAAGGTCAAAAAGCCTTTTCTGATTTTTAGTTCTGTCTAGCGACTTTATCAGTAAGTGCATTGTACTATAGCTAGTTTGGTATCAATCTACCAGACTTGCCAGAAACTGATATTCTTTTTTGTCGCCTCACCGCATTTTAAACAAAGTGTTTTCTTTTGGCAAATTTGCAGTGTGTATTAACCAATCGAAAAAGTTCAGTTTCTAACCACAAAGATATTTGACTAACTAATCAATATTTAACAACTTTGCTCTCACTAAAAATCAAAAACCATGTCACTTGAATATTTTTCTTAATAACAAAATAACTTTATAAATTCCTTACTCAAAAAGTTAATGTCAATTGGCATATGTTTTGCTATAAACTTAAGAAATAAGAGGAAACACTATAGACCTAAATTGAATCAACTTACTGAAATTCCTATAGTGTAACACGGCGTTTTAACCATATCACACGGTCTTGTTCATGTTTCGACTCTGATCTGCCTGTACGTACGGTTGATCGAGAAACGTCAAATTTCAGTAAGTTGATTCAGTTTAAGTCTATAAACTAAACAATTGAATGACTCAAACACACTCATCGCCATGAACAATTAATAAAATTGATCAACAAATTTGTTTCTAATATGTTTGGTATAGCTGGGCCTCGATTATTATCAGTTCGCTTGATTTGCTTCAGTCAATATGAATCAAATATGGTTTAGGGGGGAGGGGTGGGGCAAATTCAGGATCAGTTATCTCCAGTTAAACATCAACCAAAACCTTTGATAAGAAAGATAAAATGTAAAGTACATACCAAAACCAAGAATGCACAAAAACTAGTAATAATTGGTTCAAAGTTCTTTATTTTCCTATACAATTTACAAAATAGTATAATGTACAATGGTTTACGTTTCTTAGCCTAGATAGGAGGTCCAGAAACTGATTATATTAAGCAACCTATAAAAATGCCTTATTCTTTCTACAACCTAGAAAACGGACATTTATCATTTTTAGGCTGATACATTTGTTGTGCACATAACCTAATCATGGATACTGGCTGTAAAATATTCTTGCTAATGTGAATAACCTAGCCTCCTCCACAGTCATCTCCTTTGGCATTTCCGGAGCAAAACAAATGAGCGGCCGAAGGCCGCGAGCGTGCGAGCGCCGAAGCGAGGCGAGAAGCGAGTGGGTGACTCTCCCTTTAATTTTTTCTCTCTTTCGCGCCCCCCCCCCCCCTCCCTCCTCCGTCAACTTTTTTCTCTTCCCAGACTCTCTCTATCCTCACCGCCGCTCGTTCCGATTTTTGTTTTGCTCCGAATTTGTGTTCCAAATTTTCTTTTGCTTGCGTTGTGGGTTTTTGTTTGCGTTGTGTGTGTTTTTTTTTTGTTTTTGTTTTTTGCACCGTGTTTTTTTGTTTGCGTTGTGGCCCTTTTGGGCCGCCGTAAATAAGTTCGTATCAGTAATTATAACATAAAACACGCAATAACTGTTGTGCTTTTAAATTTTGCTCTTAAGTGTAGACACTTTTCTACCAGTTTCCAGTCCCAATGTGATTGGTATTTAATAGCACGGTGTATCATTAGAAATATAGAGCTCACCAAATAAAATTGAAATTCCTTTTCATTTCGGCTAACAATAACTACGAGGATATTTGCAACTGCGGAAAAAAATTCAAACAGAGGGTTTCACCCAAGAAAAAAATCCTGCATAGGCGTCGAGTGAAAAGTAACAAAATTTCTAATTACTGTAAACTGAAAAGAACAACTAAGATCAGAACAATTTGAGACTAAAATCGCCAAAAGTTTAAGAGCTTAGTTCAGCCAGCCCTCAGCCGAAAATTACTATACCTTATAACAAAAAAAACCCGTGTATTCATTAAAACAAATTTTTTGACGGTTTGTTTTGAAAAGTGAAATTAGGAGTTTTGACTAGCGACTAATGCCACACACTGCTTTTTTGATCAATAAAAAACTGTCACGCCAATTGAAATTGTGTTGACACAGCTCAGCATAATCACCATATGAAAAACAACTCCGGTTTCTCTCTCGTGTCTAGAAAAGTGATAGTGACTTTCTTTCGTTGGCCACGATCACATGGCAGAGATAAATTCATTTGGTCAATGAAATGTTTTTCTTGCAATTTGTTCCGGTCTCAATAAACCTTTATCACGCTAGCATGGCATAGAAACAAATTCAGTTCATCGGGAAAACAAGTCCAGAGTCAATCTTAGCACATTAATATTAGTAAAGCTACAAAGTCTCACCGCAAATTGACGGAGATATACAGGTTTGAAAATGGATAATTTGGCAATGAAAAGTAAGATGGACGGGCATCGATGCCCATCCAGCCTCGATAATATGGGCAGAAGATCAAGTTTCAAAACTTCATCTCTGCATTATTTTTAGGGAATTGTTTCACGTAAACAAGAGAAGAAAACTACTTTTAATTAGGTGTTTTCAGATCGAAAAGACATATCTCTATATCATGATTAACAGACGAGTTTCATTTAAGAATAGTAAACACAGCTATAGTGCCATGCATGAACATTCTGATACAAACACACCTATTGACCAATCAGGGTGCGAGTATTATCTTTATTATTTTATATCAGAGGTTAATGACATAGTTTTCCTTCGACTTATGCACGGAAAGTCTAAATTCCGATAAAATTCTCAACATTTAGCTCCAATTCATGAGACAGATTGCTTTTGTATTTGCAAGTTCAATATTTTTATGTGAAAAGCTTGCTTATCTGAGGCTAGTTTAAAATGTAGAACATGTCTTATAGCCCTAATGTTTAACAAAAGACGACGCTTTTAGACAATTTTTTTATTTAGCTTTTAAAAATAGTCAGAAGATCAAAAACATGCAAAAAATTCATTACTAAATTGCCATAACTAAGCACCTCTTCAACCAACAAAGATTTTACACAAGGCATAAAATTTTGTGCTGCAGGGCCAGTCATTCCATTTTCCTCCCCGAAAATTGAGCATCGCACAATCTTCGTTTTTCAGCGACCTTCCATCATTGGGCTCGCTTCTGCCCCAGTTCTCAAAAGTTGCAGAAGACCTGAAGAAAATCGGACCCAAATCAATTAGTTTCTGTACATTTGGATTGTGTGAGACTATCATATATAGAGTTATGAGTCGACATGTATGAGTATATGGTGTACGTTCGACTAATGCGTTCAGATAAACAATATTGGCATATGCAACAAGTGTTGTCCTTAGGTAGCATATATGCAGAATTGGGGGGTGGGCGGAACATTTGCCCGAATGAGAAGGCCAGAAAGGTTTAATTTTTTCTAAAAATTACGGCCCTCCCTATATAAATGGAACCCAATTTTGTCGTGGGAGGTGGTGGGTGGCGGCACAGACCCCCTACCCCACCCCACCACTTTTTCAGAGCTCGATTTCTCAAAACCTGATTTAGGGGTATTGGTTTTTATTGTATAATGGACTCCTCTCTCCGCAAGGAAGGCGTTGGTGCAAGCACTTTATCAATGTCTATTTTATTGGACATGATATTTTCTCCTGAAATTCAGCCTTTTTGAAAAAAGGTGGTGGGTGGCGGCACATAATACCCCACCCCCTAAATTGGGTTCCTAGGAAGTACCATTGTTTTGACCTTTTCCCTAATTTCTGTAAACCTTGTTTGTACATAGTTAGTTCCTTACCCATCAACCCATTCGAATTTCCCTTCTCTCCTCCTGTCGTTGTACCCAATCCAACGATGATCATAGTTGGACAGTTTAAGAACAAATGCATTCTCCTTAAGACTTGTAATACTCGGCAGGTTAGCGTTCAATCTTTTACAGCGTCTCTGAGCCTGTAACCACGTCAGCGATGAATCAATTCTGCGGTAACAGAACAGACGTCCTCCTTCTCGATAGGGTTGCCAGAAAGAAGAACACTCTATAGATTAATTCAAAAAACATATTACGAGTTTCAAAATAATTCGATTTCTAAAACTTATATCCTGTATTCTGTTTTGTTGAAGGCTTTATTCCCTTATCGCTATCTTCTTTTTCCTTCTTCCGAAAAACCCAAGAAAGTATTCATAGTACAAGCAGTCCAGCGGAAATTATGTTATCCCAGCCGAGGCCTTGTACGATTTAACACACCGTGACTTTATGCAGTGAAGTCGTATAGGAGACGTCATGAGTGGTTCCGACGACCCTGTTTTTTTTGAAAAATCTGCTTCCAATCCACCTACAATCTTTGGATGTATCTCTAGGTAGGAACATTATTCGTCCATGTTGGCTCAAATAAATCCAAAGGTTATGGATTGGCAGCAGATTTTAAAAAAATGCAAATTTGTTGGAACCCCTCATCACATCATCAGTTGAAGACTTCATATCTCAAGATCCATAAAAGATTTTGACCGCCTTTCCTCACTTAGCAAGGTTCACGAGGTGTCGGTATACTTTATTGAAGCGTCTGTGTCAACGAGGTGCTTGCATTTGATTGAAGTTACCGGTAAGTGAGAGTTAAAGGTTATCGCTTGATTTTGATCAAAAGAGGAAACCTACCAAACTTGGTTGTTGCACAAAGGTAGTTGTTTTCCTTTCCATTTATCGATCGGCCGAATGGTAGACACTTCTTCCCGGCTGTAGGCCTGGTACTCAAAACCTGAAACCTGTATAATCAAACAAATCATCGATTAAACTGTATCAAAGAATTTCATTCTACAAGAATGCAGTGTTCAAGGCCTTCTGATTTGTGGAAAACGTATGCACTGATATACGATACATGTATACGTTGATAAATCATTATTGATCGAATATTAATAAGTATATTGTTTACTTGACAACAACAAACCTATATGGAGCATTGTCGGGTAAGCAAAGTGCTTTCTTTATCCATCTTCCTTGGGAATCACGTGGTCCTGGAATATCCGTGCAACGCATGCCTTTTACGTTATTACTGTTCGATATCACTACATTCAATTGTCTCCTGTTGCTTGATCTCCAACAAAATTGGAAGCGTTCTCTACTGAAGATCGTTGCACATGCCATCCCTAGCGGTCTCGTTCTGAATTGACCCAAGCGGAACTCAGAAGTCCACAAAGGCCATTCTGCAAGATTTGGAACGAAAATATTTGAAATATAGATTCGAGTGAGGCCTTGCAACTGAAAACAGGGACTTACCCAAGTTTCGCCTATCTACAGCATCAACAAAGAACCCCATAAACACACACAAAGAATGTGGCTTCTTTGTTGATACTGTTTAGTGCACAATATCGTCAGAATAGACAATGTTATAACTTACGCGGACAAGCCTTGATATTGCACATTTTTGTGCGCGTTCTTGGTCCAGCACACGTTTTCCCGCCATTTAGCGGTTTGGAGCAATTGCGATAACTGGTTCTGACACCACCGCCGCACTTGACCGAGCAAGGACTGAACTGCGACCACTGCGACCATCTGCCGTTTACAGCTACAAAACAAACCACGTGATCAGAAGACGCCATTTTGACTCGGTACTGGGAACACTCCCTTAAGAAATGGATAAGGATTCTCGTCGGACAATTTTAAATCCCGTGGGGGGGGGGGAGTGGAAAAATGATTTCTCTGCAATTTTTTTTTCAGCCAAGTTTCAGAAAAAAACAAAATTTTGCCAGTTTTTTTATAGGTTTTTGGCATGCAATTTCTTTTTAATGTCCGGGTGGCCCTGAAAATTTTCTTTTACAAATTCTTCCACTCCCCTCCCCCCATCCACGAGATCAACTGATCTGTCCCTTAAAAGGAACGGATAAATAAACTCGGGCACTTATTACTGACCCTAAATGGTACGACCACGTTAAATTTTCCAAAAACAATGTTGGTGTATTTTCTTTGACACTATTTCGATTTGTATAACCACGATTTAAGTTCAAAGAATGATTCTAAAAGGTGCGATGTCCTGCTGCTTGATCTCCAACAAAATCGAAAGCAATGTCTATTGAAAATTGTTGCACGTGCCATCCCTAGCGGTCTCGTGCTGTGTCAACCCAAGCGGAACTCAGAAGTCCACAAAGGCCAAGCTGCAAGAATTTGGGAACAAAAATAACTGTCTTATGGCTAACTCCATAGTTTAACACTCTTTATAAGCCTTCCTTCGGCAACATTTAAGATCATATCGTATACTTGTGGCAAAACAAAATTATAATATACCTTATGCCTTAATGACGAGCGTTGCGGTTATGTTTACTAATCTTAAATCTTAACACAAACTCTGAATCAGTCTTGTTCTGAGCCAAGAAAAGAGTAAGGAAGTAACTTCCTAGAGACTGGGATTTAGACATCAGGAACATAAGTGTATATTCCTTAAGAAAAGTTTCAAATGATTTTATGCTTTATAAATAAAGAACAGGATAGAAAATTTACTAGGTGACAGCAAACCGCACAACCCCATCCCCCTCCGTCACACACAAATGAACACACACACGCACCTACTTTCCAGTTTCACAAAGACTTTGTTGTAAAGCCTAAATGTTTGTATACTATGAGGCTAAACACATGTTCTTTTTGTCCTTTTGCTGCTAAAAAATGGAATCATTTGACCTTTTGCTTGACTTGATAGTGAAAACAAAACGACATAAGTACTGAAAAAGTTCTTAGTTCAACAACTTATTTCAAACTTACGCGGACAAGCTTGAGTATTGCATATTGCCGAGCGCGTCCTGGGTCCTCTACATGGTTTCCCGCCATTTAGTGGAGTAGAGGAATTACGATAACTGGTTTTGACACCACCTGCGCACGTGACCGAGCAAGGAGTAAATTTCGACCACTGCGACCATCTGCAGTGTACAGCTACGAAACAAAACACGTATCAGAGAACGTTATTTAATTGGGCTACGTTTTACTAACTCATTTGTTCAACGTTTGAACTAGGAAATGCCTCTTGTTTAATGAAAGAGCTTGTCAGTGTATCAGTGGCTATCAAGATACTGCAAGCAAGCGTAGCAAGTGTACAGTAATACTAATCTTGACGGGCTACCTGTGGTCAGTTTGGCCGAGGAAGCTTGCGTACGAGTTTTATAGCGTGCCACAAACATTTTCGATTTTGGTTTGGATGGATGGGCTGATGGACTGACTGGCGATGGATAATTTTATGAACGCATTGTAAATCGTTAGCAACATTCTTTTGTCTGCAACTTTGGGAATTTTTTAGACGAGGTTGCGAGAAAGCTAAGTAGGTTCAAATAATATCAAACACTGATTGAACTGATATTGAAAATATTTATCAAGCTGATCATATTTGGACTTCGTTTTTCGCTTCCTAAGATGACAGCTGATCCAACCAAAATCAAACCATCCGCCAGGATGGTCAGTTAAATTCAAAAGAGTGTTGTACTTCGATGTGACTTGCACCGAAAATCCTTTCAAGCAATGTTGTCGTTGACTTTTTAGGCCCCTACCACCCGTATACGACGTTTTTTCTCCGTTTGCACCTCCCGTCCACACGTATACGGCGTTTTCGGCAACAAATACGGAGGTTTTTAAATACGCTCTCCAGACTGTAGATTTTTAAAAACGGAGATTTATCGTATTCGTGTGGACGCGGATGTTTTCGAATACTGAGAAAAAAATCTCTGTTTTCAAAAATATCCGGATACGTGTGGACGGGGCCTTACTCAATCCAGTACTTTGATTTTCGGTAACAGCTGATAATAAGTCGCTCGACGAGGCAATGAAACTAAACAAATTGCTTAATGAAGCTTCTGAGCTGAAAGACTTGTAAAAGCACGTTGTCTCCCCCTATACACGTCGCTAAACAAGTCAGTGATCACTTTGAAGAACAGAGTACTTCCTTTTTAACAATTAAATTGGAGTTTAACATTAAATCTACCTCGCTTTCGTCGAAAAACCCAGTTAACCTCTACAAAACAAGCGAAGCAAATACTTTCAGCTTGAAGCACTTCTTTTTCTATTAGAAAAAGCTAGTTCTAAATAACTAAACTATATCTCTATAAAAGGAATCAAAGTTTTCGAACAAATAAACAGATACTTACGCACTCCACTTTTCTTTCTCGCGCACAAATAATACATTTCTCTTTTAACATCATCTTTCATTTCCAAACATCCTAAGCCGCGAATGGGTTTTTTCCATGACCAATAAAAACGGTAAATACTGTCACGTGGATAACAGAAGAAGTTATTTTCCCACGAGCGAGACCGAGGTTTGTTTCTAAGTTGCACACTTGTACAGTTTCGCCCTCTTTCACGTCCAGTATGAGTCCAGGAAATACCGAGATTGTTTACAGAGTTTGGGAAACACAGGTATCGTGACCAAAACTCGGGGTCACGTGGTTCATACATTCGAATACAATGCTGGCCACTGGGAATACTTGACTGCCAGGTGAAGTCCTGTGGGAATTCTGGGTAAGCTAAGGGAAAATGAAAAGGCATTGATTATTGCGGGTAAGCCAGTTGATGATCCTAAGAAGATGCAGGTCTTTCTTTCCTGATATAAAAGATTGTTTTGAGGCCTGCTACAAACTGAAAGATTCAAATTGTTTAGAATACTCATGATTTAATTAATTTTGTTCTTTCCACTTACCGTTGTGTTCTGTGTTCCAATTTCGCTATAACGTTTCGGCACTCATGCCCACTTTAGATCATTTGACAATTCAATTTAATCTTCTGGGCTACTCGACATACATACTCACGTAGTTAAGGCAGCTTCAATTGATGGGGCCTGGATGCTAAGCTATCTAATGTCGCAGTACCAGGAGCACTCCTGGCAGTACTAAATATAGCTACCATGCACCCAAAGTAAATACCAATTCATTAATCTAATTAAATTGAGTAACATAACATGACATTTTTATGCATCATGCTTTGGATTTTTAACTAAAAAGATATTTTGTTTAGGTTGGTCAGTAAAACCTTTGATTTCTTTCTGAATCGAAATTATAAGAATGTCGACAATCAAGTTAATGTAATGGATGTGCGCCAACCTACCGAGGCAGTTATAGAGTGTATTAGCTTGCATAATGTCTATCGGGCTCAGGTGGTCTCCCCCAAAACGTGTTACCGTTGGGTCACGTGAGACAATTGTTGGCTTTCCATTCTTTGAAAGATGATATCTCCCATAATGCATTACAGACTTGTAGTCATATGGAAATCCAAGCGAGTTTGCCCGGTCTCGCCTTGTAATTGCAAAACTTCTATTTCCACCTAAAACAAATCAAGAGAATTTTTTACTTCTTTTAAGTTAAAGTAAAGGTTAAGCGCCAACTTACCTTGGTGTAGAAGGCAAGTGCAACTGAAACAATTATGGGATGTAGATGGAAATATTAAAGTCGCATGAAATGCCTATGAGTGCTAAAATAACTTAACCACTAGTAATTGGTACTCGCAGTTACTTCATTGTCTCTAGGACGATTTATAGATGATATAACATGGCCGCACAGAGATACGAATTTTATCTTCGAGATATTTTCAACACGAGAAGATAAAATTCATATCTCCAAGCGGCCATGAAATTTTCTTTTTATCACATACTTAGTGAGAGTCTACATGTTTCTCTCAATCACCAACGAAGTTGATTAGCAAGTTGTTTCAACGACGGGAAAAGTTTCATATCAATCACACGTGATGATATGGAAATCGTACGTTCTGATTGGCTGCTTTTACGTCACCACGTGTGATTGATATGGGTGGCTGATACGCTCTATAATTCATCGATCTACTATGTAAATATCGAACTAAGTATGTGATAAATATGTATATATGTAATGAATTTGTCAACACAGATTAGAAATACAATAACATACTGAAGGTCTTGGGTTCCGTTCCCATCAGGAACTCGAATTTTTTACGAGTTATGTCTGCGCAATATTTCTTTCTAATGTTGACAACTTCATTACATATATATATATGTAGACAAATAACAGAAAAGGGGTCTCGTGGAACTTAAGTAGGAATCGAGTGTTTCAATAGGTCAATACAACTATTTCAAGCATGCCTCTGTCAAGGGATTGGATCAGTTAAAGGGTGAATTAAGAATTTAGCAATATTTTGCAAGAAACAAGATTAAAAATAAACAGCACTGATAATACGGGCCTGCGCAATAGCCAAAATTTTGAAATAGCCAGTCATTTTTCCTGTGACAAAACTCCGCTTACGGCATTTCGTGTGGGCACTATTTTTATTTATTTATTTTTATTACATATATACATAGATTTCTTAATATTTTTTTTATCAATTTTAACCGAGATGCCAAAGGACTATACCCGGTCTACAAATGTGACATGTGGGGAGGGTTAAAGCACGAATTACTTTTATAATGTGATCGTGTCAGTTGGTTTCGCTTTCTGGAGAACTCAGTCCGTTGGAATCGGTTTGCTTTAAGTTGTGTATTTTGATAGACAGTTAGGGGAAAAAGAGACCTCTGCGAACAGCCGCTCGATCTTTTGAAGTCGCCGCCGTCCAGAAACCTGGACGTACCAGTCTGGTTTGAAATTGGTTTGACGGCTTGGTGGCCACGCAACCGCTGAATTAGAGAAAGGCTAAATTCATTGTAGGTTATCTTCAAGATGGCGGACATATTCGACCAAGTCTCCTAAGCTGGAGAGACCACAGGTGTTTCGATTGCTGAAGGCTCGGATGTGAGTTAATATAATACTTAAATTATGCCAAATCCCAGTTCGCCTTCTCGCGCGAAATTATGGCGGCAAAAGCACTATGTAAGTATAAGTTACGATCTGTGTAGCTATTTACCTCGGAATGTATAGCTTTTTATCAAATACTTGTACTTTTGTCAGAACTTTGTTTCGTACGCTCTGATTTAGGTCCAAAACAAAAGACTGTCAAGGCGGACTTACGTGCTCCGCGTTCTCCCTGCATTCTACGTTTTCGTTACTTAAAATGAGTTTTAAATAGGTGAATATGGGTACGCAATCCGCCGTTCCGTGGCAAATAATATGCCAATCTCTCGATCCGTGATTTTTTTTCTCAAATCAAACCCGTGTAATCCGAAGTGGTCCTACTCCGAAGTTCGGTGAATCACGAAAACAAAACTGGCCTCAACTTGATGCATATTTCGCACTGAAACCGTGTTTATTATATAGATTATTTGCAACACTTATGAAATATCACAGAATGTACACTCAGGAGTTATCACAGATTTTATTTTTGTTCTTAAGTCGACGGGTCCATAAAACAAATAAAAAATATCTGCCCTTAACGTCTATTGTTTACGTATATAAACTGTAAATCAAGCGTCAGTGAACTTTCACTTTCTGAAAGTACTAAACATAGAAAAAACTTCTCATTCGAATTTAAGTATATTTTAATTATTAAAACTATAAAGCTTGAGAGTTATCACTGCCTCACTCATGTGAAAATAGTTTGTATGAAAATAAGCAACCACTTCAGTAAACTTTGACGTGATGATTAATTCTCAATACTCCGTGTAAAGGCTAACTTAGGTCAGCCAACCGTGTCGTAACCTTGGAGACTGGGTCGAATATGTCCGCCATCTTGAAGATAAGCTACAGTGAATTTAGTCTTTCCTGCTTTTGGCGAGACTGCGATACTCGTTGCCATGCGACTATATCATCCACTGACATTTTGTGGTGACTGCAATCCCACTTGGATGATGGCGTCGTGTGGTAACCATTAAAATTAAAACCAGCACGTGGGAATGACGTAGCGGTGTCATGGAAATGGTTGCGCATGCTCGACAGCTCTGCTCGCAGGGTATCCAGTTTGCGAATGTTCAGTGAAAAATAGAGATAAATGTTTAGTCTCTCTGGCGGAATATCTTCAAGTTCTCTGGTCTCAAATGGCTCTTTGCTCAAGCACTGCTTCTGCAGTAGGGTCAGATTTTGTCTTTAAAGTGTTTGTTTGCGTTCTCGCCAATGAAACTTCCAATTTGTGTGAGTTGTTGCTCTTCGTTTATTTATTAGTTTTTGTTTGTCATTGCTCATGCAGTCAAACTTTGGAAATTCGTCGTCTGTTGTTTCCGAAGGTCGAAAATATAAACTCTGTCTTTTCAGCAGTACGATCGCTGTACGGAAAAAACTCTTCAAAGAAATTTTTCATTTGACACAAAAACCAGTCAACCAGGGTCTCAAAGTGTCCAATGACGCGTGAAATTTTTTTAGATAGCTAAAAAGAAAAAGTTTTAGTTTTTTCGTTGTTAATGTACGTTTTTTCTTGGGGAGAAGGGGTGGGGAATTAATTTTATACGTATCTCGATATTGAATGTGTGCGATCTGAAATACGAAAATGTAAAAAATCAGTGTATTTACGTTTTATAGCTGAAGCTTGAGTATGGAAGTGTAAAACAAAAGTTAATCTGTAAGAAAAATGGAAAGTAAAATCACAGAAATCTTCATCAAAAAATGTTGTGAAAAGGTGTGTGGCCCCTTGAATAACTTTAAAAAGAACTATGACCCTCCCCTTTTGAGGCTCACTTTTACTAATGACCCTCCCCGCCCCCAAATAAAAATGTACCTTCCCTAAAGAAAACAAAAAATAGACACTACTCCAAAGCTTGTTTTTGATGCCGGTATGCTTTACTTAGCACGCATCAAGCTTTTCTTCGAATTGTTAGTTTTGCCACTAAAATGTAAGTTAACTGCAAATGTTGAACTACAATTTCTCCGCGTTAGTGTCTTTATACTAAATAGCTTGAAGTAGATTGTAGCAATAACTTACCGTCACAAATGTTATCCCATAATATCCGAATATATTTGTCGCGGTCTGCTCGGTTGTGCTCGTGATGGAAGCCAACCACGTGACCAAGCTCATGTACAGCCACACCAAAATTGTCGCAGCGCGGTCCAAGAGAAACATCAGTTTCCACTCGGTAGGAGAAAAACGATAGGTATCGTACAAAACATCTATTGAGAATAATAAACAGTACAGCATATGGCAATAACTTTCTGCATATACCTTTTTAAAGTCCTTATATTTAAAGCTTACTAAATTAATTTTTAGATGAAAAGAAGAACCTTTTAGCAATAGTAGTTTTTAAAAATAAAATAGTTTCTCGCTGTTCCTGTTACATCTTTTAGGTTTGAAACGTGCTATGTTGACGTAGCGGGAGGCATATGACGAAGCATGAGGCATGAGGCAGAGACAATTTTATTATCTAAAAACATTGGATTCTGGCTACATCAGTCATAACGTTATAACTTTAACCATTAAATTCTTCCCTTGAAATTGCTTGAAATAAAGATTTTCGAGACTTTTTTTAATAGAAATGAAAACTTTTAAACAAAATCCACACAACTCACTCCTGCTACGTCAAAGGTTACCAGTCTCCGGCCTGGTCGGTCAAAATTTACATTCCAATCTTTTTTTGATTAAAAAGCATACTTAGGCGCGGAGATTTTCTTCGGTTGTTCGGATTCTGAGTTCATAGATGACAACAGTCTTAATCTAAAATGTAAAAAAAACTTAATAGGGACTTTAAATTTCTCTTAATTTCTGTGTGGAAAACAATCTTGTAGCTTCAGTCACACTCGCTGATGTAAATTTTGACACGGAAAACGCATGCGCAAATCAAAGTCCCAAATCAATTGGTTAAGAAAGGTCTAGATTTCTTGGGGGTGATACGTAAACATCAATCAACTAGAAAAGTTTCAACTTACCCTTCTCCGAAAATAAATGTCACGTAAGGACTTTCCCCATTCAATCTTTCTTTGAAGCGAATGCAAGTATTCTTTTCCCATTCCAACATGGCTTCCTTGATTACTTTCACATGATTCGGGCGGGATTCTGCAGTTTAACCATACTTGTTGTTAAGGTATTGTCAAAGGCAGAGAATGGGGGAGTACGTTTGTTGTCAAGCAATTGTCGAAAGGAATATGGAATATAATCTGCATTTCAAATAGCCCTGTTAAATGATTAGAAGGGTAGAAGGAAAAAGGAGCTTAAGGAAAAGGGAAAGAGGCGGCGAATTTGCTTTTAATTTTGTGTCAAGTGTATTAAAAAGAATATTACCTGACCGGGTCACCTGTGTACTCACCTGATCAGTTGGACAGGTAGGGTGGGGGAAAGGGACATTATCCAACCGGGTCACCTGTGTACTCACCTGATTAGTTGGAGGGGTGGGGTGGGCGGTACTCACCTAGTTAGCTGTACATGATCTGTAATACCGATCGTGGCTGTATGGCGTCTAAAAATTGTTTTACATTTGAAATAAAAGCAAGGGTGACCAAGGCAATTTGTGCCTGTCAGCTGGTAGGGTGGGTGGAGAGAGGGAGGGGGGAGGGGAGATAATCGCCCAATTAGCTACATATGACATTTCACAGCCACTTATAAATCTTTGTGGCTGTCTTTCTGAATGCGCCTCGGTTTCGTTGTCACGATGGCGATGATGAAACTTGCTAATCGAGATTTTTTTATCTTGATGATCAATTTTACTTATCGAAATCTTTTTCATCTTCGATGATCAAATTAAGTTTGAAACTTTTTTATCATTATATTGAAGTTTACTTACTGATCTCCTTTGACAAGACGTAAGGAACTTCGCCGTTTTGCCACAACAAACTATTTAAACTATACACGTTTCTTTTAACTCTTCCTCCTATGCAAGAAA
>JAOBRD020532793.1:0-13080 GCA_027575215.2 Hydrozoanthus sils | reverse complement strand
CAGTGATGATGATAATGAGGGTGGTAACAATGACAGTGATGATGATAATGAGGGTGGTAACAATGACAGTGATGATGGCAATAAGGATGGTTAAAACGGCAGTAATGATGATAATGAGGGTTGTAACAATGGCAGTGATGATGATAAGGGTGATAACTTATGATCACAGTGATGATGATAATGAGGGTGGTAACAATGACAATGGTGATAGTGTGTTTATGTGACGATGATTTTTTAAAAACTTTGTGACTGCAGTGATAATAACAATTATAGTGTGATGATTAAAGTGAGTTGCTGATAATAGTATTGATGTGCATGATGATGTGTTGATGATAATATCAAAGATGGTGTGATGGCCATGGTGAACATGTACATTAAACATTAAATGCTTCATTAAATTTTAACCATTTTCAGCCCTGGTCAGTTTATCAACATCTCTCTTCTCCTTACATAGTTTATATAAAATTAGGTATTTGGTAATGAGAAAATGAGAAATGATTAAACAAAGAAAACCACTGCAGATGAAAAGCAAATTTCTCCTAATTATGTTTAAGAAAAATACCGGTGGGAGGTTGGGAGAATTTAACAATGGGTCATTGATGTTTTTGGGGATGAAATGGTTATGCAAAGGATCTCAAAAAAAAAAACAGAAAAAAATCAAGATCCTAGTTGTAAAAACTCTTTATCAATTTACAATAAACCTTGCTTTACCTTCACTAAATCAACAGCTTTTTCTGAGAAATCACAGCAGTAAACAAACAGATTTGGATCACTGAAATGTAAAACAAGTCATAAAGTCAACATGACTGCTGATCTTTTAAATACTTTCTATTCTTCTGGAATTTTAGATATCAGGAAGTCTGACACTTTTTAAATTTCTCATGGTCTTTAGCGATGAGTGCACTTGCACCCCCTCCCCTCCCCCTCTCCCCACAGGCTTAATGGTCCACTTTCTTGTTAACCAATTGAAGGGTCTAGTGCAAAAATGACCTAAGTGATTTTGTATGAGATGTTAAATTCTCTCAATGGTTATGAAGAGCTAATAAAGGGATAATGTAGGGAGAAATGACAACTCTATCAAAAGTCACTTACATTGTTTTTGTACTAGACCCTTCAATTATTTCAAAAGCAACATCCTCTGCATGCACCTAACTAAAGACAATATCAAGTGGTTTAAAAAAAGTGGAAAATTAAAAAACATGACATATAAAACAGTTTTGTTCTGTTCTCTTAAAATTTATTTTGCTGTTCAAAAGATTGAGTACTTTAAAACATTTTAACTTGGTTCTGGCTGTCTACATTTCAGTCTCAGAGACAACCTAATTTTAAAAATTTCCTATGGGATCATGCCCCAGGACCCTCCTAGAGTCAAGCCTTTGGCAGTCATTTGGTTGGTCTCCTCATTCAATTGCACCATCCTGCAAAAAACCCTGGGTATGGGTTTGGTCTTTACATGTGATGGTAAATGTTATAGTGTTCAGAATTTCATTTAGCTTTAACTAGTCATAAACAAGGTCTCTTATTATGGCCTCTGTAATAGATGATTGAGGCCTAAAGTACTTGAAATGTGTTGTACCCTAACTGGTATGGTATCAATTGCTTTTGAATGTAGATATAAGTTTGCTTCAGAACACAGATTGATGTATATAAATTAATTGTTATGAAGACAGTTTGATTCAATATTTCATCTAAAGCAATAATATTAGGTTATAACCAATATAATTATAATTATCTCTATATCTCTTTCATTATAATCACTTTATCACTATTAGTAATATCATATCAAAAATAAATGTAATCAGTAACATTATCACTACTATCAGTTTAATTCTACAAGTGCTGCACATACTTATTTGTTTGCAGAACTGGAAACACTGTATTGCCAACTCCACATCCAACCTGAATCAACAAAGATGACTAATGAGGTTAATCCCTGTACTTTTGTACATATTAAATTTATACATTCTAATCAATAATGATTTTGGAAATAACTAATATTTCTAATGTATTTTTATATATTATTTATAAATAAAATTTATAATATTATATCATTACTTATGACATTTTGATCCTGTACATTGTCAGTTGTTGGCTGTTGGTGGCCTTTGGAGAAAGGCTCTAGAAACTCTATTCTGTATCAATTAACAGAGTTACTCTTAATAATTATGTAACTTCTTTTTAAGAGGAAAAAGAGACAAACTTAACACCGCATACACATACCACTTAGTCCGACCCTGTTCTTAAAGGGCTACTGAAGTTAAATTTTTGTTATTGTTATTTATAACTCTAAGGGCTTTTCAAACACTTCAATTTGACTGTAAATGGATAAAAGTGCTTATACCTGACCATTTTAGGTCCCCAAAATAATCTTTCAAAATAGTGCATTCAGTGTGAATAAACTCAAGGCATTTGACGGCAATTTATGATGTGGGGGGACTCCCTTGAAAAGTGAGTAGGGGGTAGTGGGTAGAATGTTCAACAGACTTTTTTGGGTCAAAAACGAGACCCTTGAAAACTTTTTAGGGTCTGCAACTGACTCCATACACTTTTTAGGGTCAGATTTCTTTTTCCGAAAAATATAAAAGTTCATACTAAAATTTAAGGGCTGGAAACATAACAATTTGAGAATATTATTTATTAACTACAATGATCCAATGATATTTCAAGTATAACAAACATTGTTTCTCTAAAGCTTGACAAACTTGTGGTCGTACCTTTTAGGGTCATTTTCAAATCCGTCAGTTGAGAAACCTTTCCCACTTTTCAAGGGAGTTCCCTCCCCCTGGGATTTACAGCGAACTAGTGAGTTTCTTGCTCCAACACTGGGCTACAGCCATGCAAACTTTGCCGTTCTTTTATGAATTGGACCAGAGAAGTGAGATTGGTCTCCCGCCTTCATAAACATGTTACACCACACATATCTAACAAGCTTAGCTTTGGTGCTAAAATAGGCACCTATAATTTCTACATAAACTTATTATAAAATTATTCTCTGTGAAATTTATTTTAAAAACTGGTATTATAGCAAGTGTCTAGAAACAAAAATAATACATTGGGTCAATCTTTAATTTTAGATTTCACTTCAACACCACTCTAACTATTGAAAGTGTGTGGGTTCTTAAACTTGTACCCTGCTGGAAAGTTTTAAGACTATCTAAAGCAACTTGTAATCTAATATCTCTGTCTACAGATGGTGTTGCAAGAAAGGGAACAGAAAAAATTCCACAACCATCAAAGCTCTGGAAATAACTTGCATTCATCACAAACCGATCCTGAGCGGAAATTGGCTTTCATAATTTTCTATAGTCATAGAGCCTGACTTGACTGAACCAACTCCAAGTTTAGTAGCTTGCATGATGGCACATTGGGGAGGGGTGGGGACAGGGGCAGAGGGAGGGGGAGGAGAGACTGGGGAGAGGCAGAGAAGAAGCACTTGCAATGAACCTACTGTTTCACTATCACTTATTCCCTATTCCCTTTCATCAACACTTATTCCCTATTCCCTCTCATCAAGCTGGGTGACTGTCCAGCTCTGGGACACAGAACTGCCATCTGACTATCTGGAGTTCAAACAAAATATTCACAGCCCTGGTTACTGAACATGGCATGCCTTATATGCTAGCTTCTTGGCCATTACAATGTTGACAAAAAGTTATGACTTACCTCAAAAATAACCTTCTTAGTGCTATCTGATTGTGAGGTTAAATCAGTTGCCAGATGCATTTGTTCAAGTTTGCTAGCAACACACGGGCTGCATTCACAATTACAAGTAGCACATTGACAATTACAGTCTTCTTCAGAATCACAGTTCTTGCAAGAATGGGCTTGTTTAACCTCATTTACATCTACTGATGGACTTCCACATTCAGCAGAACAGAGCAGCTGTGCACAGTTGCCACATGTAGAGTGTTTTCCCAAAGGTATGTTTCAAGTTTGCTAGCAACACACGGGCTGCATTCACAATTACAAGTAGCACATTGACAATTACAGTCTTCTTCAGAATCACAGTTCTTGCAAGAATGGGCTTGTTTAACCTCATTTACATCTACTGATGGACTTCCACATTCAGCAGAACAGAGCAGCTGTGCACAGTTGCCACATGTAGAGTGTTTTCCCAAAGGTATGTCCCTTGCATTTGAAGGTATAGTTTCCAGTTCTGGGAACTCAGTAAACAGCCAATGTCTGTCTTTGAAGAACCTTAGGAGAAATTTTGAACATAATGAGCTAGTCTTAAGACTATTAAAAAGGTAGTGGTATAGCCAGCTTGAAAGCCTGCAGGCCCGGGCCTTCAATTATTTTGACTAGGAAAAGAGTATTGCTGAAAAATTATTTGAATTTTATTCAATAAAAAGAAGAAAAGGATCAAATTTTTAAAAGTACCTGTTAAAATTTTTATTTGTGTTTGTAAATTCTCCCAACCGAGTCCCATACTTTCTATATAAACAGTTAGGGAGAATTTGGCTTTTCATCCAAAAAAACATACTTGATTTGATCAACTCCCAACTTCTCATTACCATTTGTATTACTTTGTTTGAGTTTTGTAAGGAGAAGTGAGATGTTGATAAACTGTCCGGGGCTGAAAGGGTTAATACTCACCCAAAACCCCTGAAGTTGATGTTACAAATGAGTGGAGAGAAAATTTAGCCTATAAATAATGTCCCAGTCTCCAGGTTGTGCCTACATCATCAGTACATTTTCGGATCCAGGGAAGACAGTTTCTAGCATTGGCATGGGAGGAACATCTTTGCTAGGCTTTATGATTTTGCTGCATTTCTGGCAAATTTAGAAATGCATATTATTTTCTAAAATTTCCCAGGGGCCCCAGGACCCCCTTAGAAATGTTCGTGCTTTAGCACTCACTCAGTTATGTGAGCCTGCAAGAGTTTCACATCCTGGCTACACCACTGTGAGGCAGACAAAAACTAAAAGTGAATCATCAGAGATTTCTAAACTCAGTCACATTCTACCTTTCAATGCCAACATTTTTTCAATGAATACATAGCGACGGTTTTTAATATTCTTTGGTGTGCATTCAAATTAGCCTGTCTAGCTGTGCTTTGGGTAACAAACCATTCTTTTGAAAGTTTAACTCAAGAGTTAGGTTAGCCAGGCTAATTTGAATGCAAAAAAAGAATAATTATTAAAATCACTGCCATTTATGAAAAAGGTCTATGATGGTTGGTCCATGATGATGTTAAGTGGTTGAAATAATTCCAGACAAACTTGCTCAGGACAAATGTTCAAATTTTTCAGACAAATGTGTCCAAAGATCTAGAATGTGTGATTATCTCTAATAATTGCTTCAAAACCTTTCTCTTGCCAAAAAAATCTACATTACTTGATATGTAAAAAACTAAAAAATTTGTATAGTAAAAGTATTGGTTTTTTCAATCCATAGGCAGTTTACCAGATACAGTACATCTTCTTACAAAACATTTGCTGCAAACTCTGCTATTTATCTTTTTTTAGAAAAACAGAAACTGTCAAATTGAAATTAAATGAAAATGAAATCCATTAAGGATAAAAAAAAACAAAATTAGTCTCCAAAACAAAATAAATTATACAAAGAATATGATCAGGATCTTGGTTGTGAGAATTTTACCAACATTATATGGGTACAAATTTGCCATAAAATTAATCATATAGTTGGTATTCAGAGGGACAAACCCACCTTCTTTAAAACCTCATTTTTTTCAAAAGCACTCAAAGTTCTAGAGTGTGGGCTATAAATAAATGCAAATGATATGTACAACACTGATTTATAATGATTAATACACATAAAATCATAGTCATCTTAGTCACCTGTTTTGGTGTTGTGAATAAAAGTCATCCCAGAAATGGTATGCTTCATTTTCATATTTCTCTGAAAAAGAATTTGATAACAATCATGAAATTTTTAAAAAACCACACAACTGGTTATGATGTCACCCATTAGAGTATCTTAAAAGTATTGTATACTCCAGGGCAAAAATAACTAAATGCTGATACCCCAGTATAAAATTCTAGTGTTGCAGTGTTCTAGCCAGCTTTAAAATACGACAGGGTGCCCTAACTTGCATATCATTAATATTCATGATCTGTAATTAATTTGCATATCTTGATATTCCTGAAAATTAATATTAGTTTACTTAATGAATATTCAATGTATTAAGTTAACAACAATTTTTTCCCATTTAAAATTTATTTACAAGTTATTTCAACAATGAGAAAAATAGATTACAGTGACAAAAACTTTGTCTTGAGAATCCGTTCAATGAACAAAAGTTATGCCATCACTTGTAAACTAAATAATCAATGTCTCTAGTAAGCTTTTCCACACGTCTTGGAGGCCACATTTGTGTCCAGCATTTGCTGCTGTAGATTCTTCTTCTTCTGGGGGTTTTACTTGACTTACTATGAAATATGAATCAAGTGTTGAGTTGTATTTCTTTCCAGGCATGGTTCAAAAAATTATGATTCTTTTTTGTCGAGCAACCACGTACACAACACAACAACATTTGTTCCTGACATCTGCACTGTGATTGGATAGTTGAAATGCAAAACCATGACAACAATGACAACACCAAGGCAACGAGCAAAAAATCTGCTGACCGATAATTGTGGCTCAGGAATTTAGTGTCTGGAAGCAATTATTTTTGAGCGATTGCAATCGTTCAAATTTTGATGAAAATAACTTGGAAAATATTGCATGGAAACCTCAAAATATTGGGGTTTTTTTTTACCTCAAATCTTCATTAAGACAATGTACAGGATCACAAAAAACGACAGGGCGATAGAGGAAAATGATAGGGTGGACAGAAAATTGACAGGACACTGAAGGAAAACAACAGGGCGTACAGAAAAACAACAGAGTGCTGGAGGAACATGACAGGGCACACAGAAAAACAACAGGACGCTGGAGGAACATGATAGAGCGCACAGAAAATCAACAGGGCACTGGAGGAAAACGACAGGGCGTACAGAAAAACAAAAGAGTGCTGGAGGAACATGACAGGGCACACAGAAAAACAACATGACGCTGGAGGAACACGATAGAGCGCACAGAAAAACGACAGGGTGCTGGAGGAAAATGACAGGGCACTGGAGGAACATGACAGGGCACACAGAAAAACAACAGGACGCTGGAGGAACATGATAGAGCACACAGAAAAATGACAGGATGCTGGAGGAAAACAACAGGGTGCACAGAAAAATGACAGGCAGCTGGAGGAAAATGACAGGGCACTGGAGGAACACGACAAGGCACACAGAAAAACAACAGGACGCTGGAGGAACACAATAGAGCGCACAGAAAAATGACAGGATGCTGTGGAAAACAACAGGGTGCACAGAAAAATGACAGGGAGCTGGAGGAACACGACAGGGCACACAGAAAAACAACAGGATGCTGGAGGAACACGATAGAGTGCACAGAAAAATGACAGGATGCTGGAGGAAAACAACAAGGTGCACAGAAAAATGACAGGGAGCTGGAGGAGAACGACAGGGCACTGGAGGAAAACAACAGGGCCCTGGAGAAAACGACAGGGCACACAGAAAAACAACAGGGTACACAGAAAAATGACAGGATGCTGGAGGAAAACAACAGGGTGCACAGAAAAATGACAGGATGCTGGAGGAAAACAACAGGGTGCACAGAAAAATGACAGGGAGCTGGAGGAAAACGACAGGGCACACAGAAAAACCTAACTAGAATACTGTATTGAAAAAAACACTACTCAGCACTAAAAAATAAAGCCCAACTGTACATAAAAATATTTGTTACAGAAGAACAGACTGGGCAACAAGATATCCTACTAAGGCTTAAAATACTTGTTTGTTATTTTATAATAAAAAAAACATTTTTACTCTACTCGAGAGTCATCAGGTTTATGCTTGCCAGTTAATTGATTTAGCTTTTATACCAGTGCTATGTAGACAATTAACAATTATTCATTGACAAAGGGTGTGAGTTGGATATGAGATGGTAAAAATTAGTAGCCAGAGGCACGTAGCTTGGCTATAAACCATTTCATGTCCAACAAGCACAAATGGACTAAGTTTTTATTAAATTTTTCAGAATTAAGTTTTTTAATTCCTTGATACTTTAGAATGACATCTATAATTTATTCAGAACCAATCAGAATGTGGGAAACACAATGTTTGAGGTTGAACATTTAATAATAAGTATTAGTGTTAAATTAGCAGGTGAATAGCACTTTTCACGCACTCTGATTGGTTCATTAAACACCGAATATCCTGCACTTTTCACATTGGTCACTCAACTGTAAAAAACTGACTCCTGTTTTGCTTAAGTTTAGGAAGAAGAAATTCTTGAAATAAACGAGGAAGGAACCCCACAAACACAAAGAAAGTGACAAAATTTGGTGTTTCAGACTGTGTTTTATGGTAAGTTTTCTTCGTTTAATATAAACAGCAAAGCTTTTTGCATTGTTTACCAGCCGGCAGCTGAAAAAACTATCGACATTTTAAGTTTCAGTTACGAACTTTTCTGTTCATACATGGCCATATAAACATGAAGAAAAATGAAAATTTCAACAAAGAAAATACATTCTGTAGCATGGTTTAAGTAAAAAAATGAGTTTGTAACTGCTTTCAAGGAAATGACTCCAACTGAACTGAACAAGTGCCTCGATAAAAGAAAACAAGATGGCAGACATTATAACAAGAAGTCTCTCATCTTACTTTCTGAAGTTTCTTAAATTTTTTAAAATTAATTATTTTCAAAAGTGCTATTCACCTGCTAGTTTAATACTAAAACAATTATCCCCCTCAGTGTCGGTGCCTAGCTATAGATATTTACCTCACCGCTTCGGGGCTCAGTAAATATCCACCACTAGTCACCTCCACTTTGGGGGATAATTGTTAATTATTCATGGGAAAAGAATAAGATGGAAGGAAAGTTTTTTTGTTTAGATCAAATCTAAGATTGGCAATAGAGATTGCCCCTCTAGTAATTTCTTCTGAAAAACTTTGAACATCTATTCAGGGGTTTCAAAACAAGGCACTGAACACTGCTAGTGTCAGCTTAAAATAAATAAAACGAATTTTGTCCAACAGATTACTTATTGTTTCATTCTTTGCTCTTCACAAATAGCACTTCAAGTACAAACAAAAACCAAGTAGAATTTACAATTATTGTGGGAAAGGAATGCAGATATTCTGAGTATTCTGGTAACATCACCAATCGAGTGAAGCTTGTTGGTTTCAAGATTTCATGACACAACTGCTTTTTGAAATGCGCATTTTGATTGGCAAAGAATGTGGGAGGGCTTGACCAATCAGATTTTGTTTCAGAAGCAGGATGCAGTTTGCAGAACACATGGTTTCAATCGTTGAGCTTTCTCAATAAACGCGAAACAAGCTGAACGGCTAAAGAATGCCCCCGATAAAAAAAACAAAAGCAACAACCTGGCCAAATGCCTTGGCAGTTGCACAGTAAAGAGGTCCTTCTCTTCCTCTGTTTCAGCTTCTCAATGTGGTGCACTAGTCAGCATTTGCAGCAACACCATTACAAGTCCAGTGATACCATGTCAGAATCTACATGTACTACTGGTACTTCAAATGAATAAATTTCCAGCAGTGAAAACTGTTGAAAGTGCTGGCTGTCATTTGAACATATGATTCTTTTGGCACAAAAAAGTTTCAA
The DNA here is from genome assembly GCA_027575215.2 of Hydrozoanthus sils. Classification (NCBI taxonomy): domain Eukaryota; kingdom Metazoa; phylum Cnidaria; class Anthozoa; order Zoantharia; family Hydrozoanthidae; genus Hydrozoanthus; species Hydrozoanthus sils. The sequence goes on along the minus strand of JAOBRD020532793.1, from coordinate 3,431 downwards.
AACCCAAAAGAAACACATTTTCTGCCAAGATTTGGCCTTTAAATTAAAATATTTTTTCCAAAATTTGACCCTCAAATGTACTAAAATGGTGTTTTAGAGCTTCTAAATTGCAGAATCTTTTTGTAACCCCAGCTATTCTTATACTATCTTTGAGAAGATCACAACTCAAATTTTGATAGTCATAATTCCACCTGGTAAAAATGTATGTAAGCATAGTTAAAATTGTATATTAAATACTCTTGAAAAAACTAAACAGTTTTAACTCTGAAGATGAGCGTGTGATTGAAAACGTTTAGTTTTTTAGAGTACTTATACCATTTTACCTATGCTTATATTACATACAAATTTCAATGTTGTGTAATTTGCACTGATTGGTACATAAATGATGGAATTTCTTAGACCTTATACAGTGTGTATTATTGTATTCTACTGCATAAAATGTGCACTCTTACCCTGAAGTTCTTGTTCAACAACGAGAGAAGAATTTTCTTTTATTTTCTTTAATGCAGCTTCTTCTTGTTCTGGATCCCACTCCACATTGTCCCTGGAAAAAGATTTATTGAAGCCACCACAATGATGTAATCTTTAGATTGGCTAGGCTGCAGTATACCCGCACCCTAATCCTTGTAGCTGGTGGCTATGACATCTATGTCATATAAGGTGTTTATTCATCACATAACTGCTAACCACTACTCAAACTTAGATACTTTGTTCTATTACAAGACACACGTAGACTGATAATTTTTTTCTATCACTTAGCCACGTACTAGTTAGCCTGTGCAGCGGCTGCTTTTTTGGGGAGAGGATGGCGAAAAACTGCCTGCCCAAAAACTAGGCTCTTCCGATTACTGCCCCAGTCACTGACTTGACATCTGTCAATGTCATCAAGTGCTAGCGATGCGTTAAAATGAACAGAAACTCACGTGGAGCAAAAATAATTTCAACAGTTCGATGGAACACTAGTTAAACCAGCAAAGATAGGTCGAAAGAAGAAACTGAAAATGATTTTTGTTGGTTGCTAAAGCTGCGCTCTAAAGGAAAGTTTAGGGATTTTGACAAAATTGGTTATTTCAACAGAAATGTTGTTCAAGTAATCGAATAGAAAAAATATTTTTTCTCGGCCGATTGGCCAATTGATGTGAAGATTTGATCTGGTCATTGGTAGAAAAATCGAACAGATTTTCAAACAGGGTTTGTATAAGGCTAGTGGCAGAAAAGTAAGAAATGCACAGACAACTATGTAGAAAATGAAGCCGACAGAATTCAAACGACAACTTCGCACCACGGTGAAATCAATTGTAAACAAATTTCTAGTAATAAACAAAATATCTAGAAGACAAATGTTACCACAAAAACAAAATGTATTTTAATATCAATATAGAAACATTTTTATATTATCAACATTAATTTTATACCAAAACTCAGACAACAATTTTCCAAATCAGTAGCCCCCACTCATTTTGAAAATCTTGGAATACTATACTGAGTAGTGTCTCTGCCGCTGCCATCTTGAAATGTGTCACTAACTTCATGCCAAAATCAATCTAAATGTTGTAAAACTTTGACTTAAGAAAATATTTCTTCTTAACTCTTTGAAGGAACAATATGCATGAGCTTCTTGCAGGAAACACCGAGTTAAAAGTTTATACTTTATAAACAAGAACACATTGTTCAATGATTACCTGTGCTGAGCACATGGAAAGAACATCAGTCGGTATGAATTCAATCACAGTTCTTCAGTTCATTTATGGATACAACAACAGCGTCGATCACATCACTCTCAAAACTTCCTGTGTATTTGCCACTTTTCAAACAGAAACGTTTGAACAAAGTGATTTTAGTAGTCACGTGTTGACAGCTTTCTGACAGATCAATAAAAATCAACCAATCATATTTTCCGTCCCTCAGTGGACAGACTAATCAAAAATCCCTAGTCTCCGGGCAGGCTGTTTTTCCTCTCTCTCCCCAAGCCTTTTCTTCACTGGCGCATTCAAGTCCCAATCACTAAAAACAGGCAGGCTACATACTAGCGCATAGCCATTACTCAAAAATACTTTGTTCTATTATAAGACACACATTGACTGATGCCATAGCTAGTCGTGCGAGACTAATGCATCAATCAAATAGAAGCTTAAACATCCAATCCCTGAGCATTTGACCAGCTTTCATGCCTCTGGGGGTGGGAATTTGACACCAGAATATGTCCTGGGGGTTGGGCATTTGAACAAAAGGGAAGGGGAGGATCAAGCATTTGAACAAAACTGAAATACCTGATCAAAGGATTCACAGTTCCCACAGTGAACTCACATGACATAAATCAAAGCATTTATTAAACAAAATACTATGTTTAAATTACCCAACCTTATAAGCATTTGATCACAAATCCATCATATATGGCGGGGCATTTGGTCGGCAATCTTGTCCCAGGGGTGGGGAATTTGACCATAAAAAGTTTCAAAAGTTCGAATGCCTGAGGTGGTTGCCCAGGGGGGGGGGATTGATTAAGCTTCGATTTGATCAATGCATAACTATGCCAATACTTCATTTTACACAGTGTGGCCATAGCCACGCTCAATACAAAGGTCTGTTTGCAGTGCAGGGGATTTTGCAGTGGCTTCTTCTTTAGATTCTTTTTTCACATTTACATAATAAGTCTTGTTGCTTGTTGCGGTAAATCGGGTAATCCAAATGAATTAGTTCAAACAAATAAGAGGTCTCTTTGGTAATTCGTAAACCAAAATTACTGTAAGTGCCGTTCGTGTGTAAATGTTGAATGCAAAACATACATGTTCTGCACTTTTCTAATTGTAAATTAGCGCACGAGAGATTGCTTCAGCGCGCGAGTTTATATATTGTATCGCGATGGCGCGATTCTTGACACACTCTGACTCTCTCTGATTGGGAAGTCAGCTCAACTTAACGAACAACCTAGGCAAATTTCGCTATATGCAACATCCATATAAGCAGTACTTTACTAAACCTGCTATTTTAATCTTGTAGCTATATAGAAGTTGATGCCTACTGTAAAACATTTACAAACTACTTATATTTTACCGTGCAGCTTCGGTTGTATTTTTTTTTGTCTATATACTGAATGGAAATCAAAACCAACTTTCAAAACAAGAAGATCTGACAGTTTTTACTACTTACCAAGCATTGTGCTCAAAAACTTTCGATGGGTCAGTCAAAAACCTGTTCCCAAACTGTTGCCTTTTTTCATCCGCTTTGTCCGCCATCTTGGAAACTTCGTCTGGGAATCGCCTGGGTCGAGTAGTTTGATTTACCGCTGACCCAATTCATCTCCTTATAGCCTTTACTCGTGACATTGTGCGGGTTCGTATTGCTGTCACGCTAGGAAAATCTGTGAGCCAAGGTTGTTTTTATAAGAGGCCGTAACCAGGGAATCTGTCATCGTTGTCCCATAACAACTG
>JAOBRD020532690.1:0-12098 GCA_027575215.2 Hydrozoanthus sils | reverse complement strand
TCTGTAGTAAAATTCCAGCACCTACTGAAGCATTTTAGGCAAGTTTTGACTAAATATTGCAACAAGCATCAAAGTTTGCCAGTAGGTGTGGATGGCTCGACATAAATACTGGTTGGAGTCCATGCCGTTTGCTAGTTTGTTTTGGTCATGTGATCAGTGCTTTTGGTCTGTGAATTCGCAAAATCACTCAGATTAAATGGTTATCACTCAGCCCACAAAAACAAAAGAGACAATCATTGCATACCGGTGCCAAGGGGATGAGATGAACTTTGCTGGAGAAGATTGTTTTGATTAAGAAATCAAAGGTAAAAATCTTTAGTTTTCAGCTCCAGTTCTTGAAAATGAAAGTTTAGTGAAAGATTCACTTGATGTCACTCGCAAATAAATAATATGGCCAAAAAGTTTGAGCTATTTGTGTATCAAAGATGATGCAGTAATTCCCATGGGAGACTAATATGTGTGGCCTGCAATCAGTAATGAGGTATATTTTGAGTCAATTTATCTTGCTTTTTATCTGCTGCACTAAGAGCGCTAAAAAAAACAGGGATAACATTTTTATTTACTAGAAATAACGTGGGTGCAAAAAAATCCAAGAAATTCTTAATTTTATTTTTTGACCTGAAATCATCACTTATAGGCCATTTTTGCACCGAGCTCTTCAACTGAGGAGAGAGTGAGACTTTCTTATCTTCTTGGGTAAAGATCATGTTAAACCATAGGCCCAGTTTCTTGATCTCCTATCAGTACCCACAACACTTGTGCCTTTCAACTTTAAACTGAGGGCAAATCTGAATGAAAATGTATCAGTGCACTTGTGTAGTGCAACTATAGCGAACTATCTAAGACCCTCAATACTAAAGTCATATATCTATTGGTGATTACTTTGTAAACAGGTGCAGAGTTTTAAGCCCTTGACTTGATATAGCATTGCATTGAACTGTAGTTTATACAAGATATTGACTTGTATGTAAAATGGTTTGTTTGATAATAAAAACAAGAATTATTTTAATGGTTAAATGAGAATTTTGTAGCATCTCTTGTCAAACAACAAAGCCAGCGTAATAGTAACTATGCTTCTGTTTAGTGAGTGTAATGTTGACTATGGTTTGTCTGTAACTGTTATTCATGTTGATTTGATCAAGTCTCTTTGAACAAGCTACTGTAGCATTATAACTTTTAAAATTTTAAGAACTTGAGTAGTGAAAAAGAAAACCAGTTAATGCTAGAGTTTTGTTTGAATGATCAGATTTATTAATTCAATTAGTAAAAATTCTAGTCAAAGCAACAATAGTAAGTATGGTTATTTTAAATTTACAAAAAGTGACAAAGCAGTTGGAACAAAGAAACTCACAAGATCATTTGGGTAAGTATTTAGCACTTAACCAGTTAACTTCAAAATCATCATTACAGTGTGTCATATGTACTTTCAAGACTCCTGCAAATGTATTCATATTTATAATACCTCTAGTATTATGAAGAAATTGAAAGAAATTTAAACTTTTAGCTTCTGTAATCTATTAGTGCATGAAAACTTTTTGAAAATAGATAATACAGATTTTTTCCCTAGATTTCTACACATTATTCAGAAGAACCACAAATTTACCTCAGGGGGGACCCCACCTTGTTTGCAGTGTTGGGCATCCCAAAGACCCCCCAAAACTATCTGCTAATTGGGCCCTAACATTTTTCATTAGCACATTAAGTCTGCAAGAGAATGGTGAAATAGTGAGAACCTTTCTTAAGATGATGTTAACCCAGGTTTCAGTCCAACTTAAATGTAAATTGAGGTGTAACTAAATTCTCCAGAATAGAACCCATCCTATTTTTGTAATTAGTTTTGAGGAAATTTGCTTTTAAGCTTCAGTTGTACATATACCTTGTTTAATCAATTCCATTAGAAAATGTCTTATATTGTATGAGTTACATAGTTATTAAGGAGAAGTTAGTCATGTTGATAAACTGGTTGTTGCTTTACCTGCCAAGCCTAATATACCTGCTAAGTCTCAGGCCTAAAGCAGGAATCTTGATGTTATCTCTTCAACATTGAATAAGGTTGATAATGACATAATTCATGGCTCGTTGTTTTCTTCATGATTTATGAACTTGTGTTTTTCTTTTCCAAACAAGTATAAAATTTTTACAAAATGATAAATAAATACCTTTTGAAACATTTGTTTCCTCTTCAGTATTCTGTTGATAATGACAAAGTGGTTGGGATAGTAGTTCAAAGTATATATTTTTTAGAAACAATGATCCTGAATAACTGTTGCAACCATTTTTAAGAATGAAAACTTCCAGTGTCGCTGAATCATCTCCATTTATTAGAAGTCGAATCAGTTTTGATTTTGTGTGATTGTGTGTTTAAAAATTAAATTTATATATCAAAGTTTGATGTTTAGCTTTTGTTGTAATATTCTTCATCTGACTTGGGCCGTGTAGGTGGGAGACATTAGATAGCTTTATGCAGCATGATGTTCAAGAACTGTGTCGCGTGGTAAGTATTATATTAATGAACTTGAGTCAGCAAGCCCCTTACTGTCCCATTAAATAAAGTTATGTACAACTGTTTGTCTTAAAAAAAATTTTCTTCAATTCCAGCTGCTTGACAACATGGAAAGCAAAATGAAGGGAACTTGTGTTGAGGTTTGTGGTTTTGAGGTTGAAACTATCCTTTGCCCTGAAACATCTATGATTAGTTTTACTGTAAATAAAAGGTCTGATTTTTCTGAAAAACAAAGAGACACCTAAAACTTTGTATTGAACACAGATTTATCAAGCTTTCCTTGCCTTTTAATATAATAACTGTAAAATATTTTTGGAAAGTCTTTCACTAATAACAGAATGGCTAATCCACTGGTTGGAGAAAAAAATCAATTATGAAAGATAGTTTTTAATGATTTACCCACTTTTCTCCATTAATTTATCAGAGTAGAGAAAAATGAAGGATTGTAGTACTGGATTTGTTGTTTTATACAAGACAGTAGTACCAGGGCTTTAATGATTGTATTCACCTTTTTGTGTTGTAGGGAACTATTCCAGAACTTTTAGAAGGAAAAATGACAGTGAGTGCTAAAAAAAATTTGTATATTCAAGGATGATTCTTCAGTCTATTAAATACACCTCTTTTCTTGACATTGTTTATTTAACATAGGTTGCAAAGTAGTGCTTACTTGAAAAAAATTTTCAGACTAGAATTGACAGTTTTCAAAAAATATTCTCATTAGTTAAATAATATCTTGATTTGCATCCTGTATAAATACCTAATTCCATTACTAACTGCAACCAGATTTTCATCAAACAAGCAAAATGTATCTACTGTGTAGTATAGATCTAAGGTTCAGGGACTGAAAAGATTAAGCACCAAGAGTATATTTTGTTTCTCAGAATTATCTTTAATGCAGCACTGGAATAAGACATTCATAAGACAATCTCTTAGCTGAAATACTGTGTAACTTACAACACCAAACAAAGTTTTGCTTAGTTTCTTCATTTGCTAGTTTTCAAATTTAGTTGACATAATGTTGCTTTTGTATGGATCAGGAATTGTATTAATTATGTTTGTTAATTTGTGATTCCATGACGGTTGTTTTCTTTTCTTTTCCAGTCCTACATTAAGTGCACACATGTAGACTATGTTTCAACCAGGTAAGACAGCTCTAGAGACTTTGTGACTTGATTTGAGCATTTGGTTAGCCTAGTTGGTACATAAGGTGCCAGTTTTTCGTGCGGGAGGCCTGGGTTCGATTCGTGGTGCTGGACCTTCACTCAGGGTCTTGAAATAATTGAGAAGGTGCTGCCCTTGCTCTAACATCTGCAAATGGTTAGACCTTTGCGTCTTCTCAGATAAGGACGTCAAACCATAGGCCCAGTCTCTTGATCTCCTGTCGGGGGACTTAAGGAACCCAAAACACTTGTCAACAAAGAGTAGGGTGATCCTGGTGTCATGGTCTGTCTCTTCTACTAACTGAGGGCAGCTCTTATGAATATAGTTGTGAGCCGTGTTTAGCGGACTATGTAAGACCCTCAATACCCGAGTCAACTGTAAATCATTGTTAAGCGCCTTTTGAGCATCTTCCTATGGAAAAGGCACTATATAAATGCTAAATATTATTATTATTGGTTTTTAATTTTTGCAAATATTAATGTGAAAACTAAGATTCCTTACTGTGTTCCTCTTATGACATAATTTTTTAGAAAGAGCTTATCAGGCTCGCAGCTTTTTTTCTGTTTTTCACTAAATAAGGTTATTTAGCCAGTGTTGATGTTAACAACTATTCTTGTTGACCATTTTCAGACTGGAACCATTTTATGACATACAACTTAATGTAAAGGGAAAGAGAAACAGTAAGTAAATAGGTTTTGTCAAATTAGACCAGTGAAATAATTAATTTCGGGCTGTTGGGCTCTCCAGGGTTAGTCTTTTAAAAGCAATGCCTACTGTGCTAACAAGTTAACTTATTCACTAACAACCAAGAGCTGTGGAAATTGTGTTGTTTGATGTAGGGTGTAAAAAGGTTGAGAGTTGTGTACTAAATATTTCTGCTACTTTTACAGACAGGTCTTTAGTTTTTTCATTGCTGCCACTTGTTTTTTATTGCCCTTGTTTCAAACTCATTGAATTGGATTATGGATGTCAAATTGGACATAATATTAAAAAACTGCTGCATTTTAATACCATGCTAGGCATTTTATCCATACAAAATAGCGTCTTTTCTGCCTCATCTCTTTGCTATTGTTATTATTCTCATACTACTATCATTATTGCAATATACAATAATTATGAATTGTATATTTGTGTTCCCTGGTCTTGGGAGCGTAAGACAGAAGAAGTGTTGGTAGTGAGATAGCTGTTTTGATCGCACTTTGAGCAAACCATTCACTTTTAGTTATTGATACTAAATGTATGATAATGAAAGTTTTCATGCATCCAGTGTTTTCTTATAAGTGACTTATTTATTCTACTACTTATAATTTAATATTGATTAAATAAATATAAATACATGTATTATTATTTTTCAGTTTATGAATCATTTAAAGAGTACATTGCAGTTGAAACACTTGATGGTGACAACAAATATGACGCAGGGCAGTATGGACTACAGGTAAGGTTTTGTTCATCATTTCTTGAAACACTTGATGGTTACATCTCATTCCAAGAAAAGCTGTTATTCAAGACTCATTGTGTTGTTTTCTTTGTAAATGGAACCTACACTCCAAAATTATTTTGATTCTTATATGTTTAAAAACATCAGCTTGGGATTCCAAGAAATTAACATATTTTCTAAAAAGATTAATTTATTGATTTTCTTCAAAAAATGATAAAAGAAAGCACTAGTCAATCCCATAGAGGCCACCATTTTGCATTGGCATCTGATGTTACAACGTGAAACTGCAGTATGGTATATATAAAAGAAACAAATGCTTTTCGTTAAATTGCTTAAAAAGAAAAATGCTTTTTATTCTCTACTTAGTTAACTTTACAATAAATGCAAGCAATGAAGCAGTCCAAGCAATAGCGCTGATTCTTTGACAGTTTCATGTTGTGATGTCAGAGGTCAGTGCAATATGGCAGTCTCTGTGGGATTGACTAGACTGTGCTTTCTTTACTCATTTTTGCAGAATATTAAGAAATTAATTGTTTTAGAAATCAATTTTTGGAATCCTAAACTGAAAACAATTTTGGAGTTCAGGTTCCTTCAAAGTTCAGTTCAGGACTCCACACTACTTCCAAAAGTAACTTGACTTTAAAAAAAATACCTTTTTCTCAGACTTACTTTAGGTCTTAATGGTTTGCCTTGACAAAGTTATTTTCACCTCATCTAACTTTCAAATCCAATGCTGTTGACTTTCAGGAAGCAAAAAAGGGTGTGTTCTTCTCTTCCTTCCCTCCTGTACTCCACCTGCAACTAATGAGGTTCCAGTATGACCCGATCACTGACGCAAATGTGAAAATCAATGATAGGTGTGTGAAATTAATTGACGGTGCTTTCTTGTTTTCACCTCTGCATAAAAACCGTTACCAGATATATAATTTCTATTAACTCCAAAAACTGGAACAGTTTTGTTAAGAATATTTTTAGTCTTTTCATACTTATAATATTATATTTCATGTTTTGAGCATTAAGCACAAAATTAAACAAATGAAGAAATGTCATTTGCTTGTTGAGATTCCATTTCTTACAACTAGGCAGCTCAAACTTTTTTTTACACAGGAAACTTGCCATTGAAAGTATTGTTAGTCATTTTTCCTATGTTTTATAACTTTTTTTGTAAGGCATAAAGTAGATGTTTATGAAAATCGTGTTTCTTTTTAGATATGAATTTTGTGAGAAACTTGAGCTGGATCAGTATCTTCAAGAGCCAGAAATGACACGAGCAACATACACATTACACGCTGTTCTTGTACATAGTGGTAAGTAACTTATTCTTACTTTCAAAGGAGCAATAACAAGCAGGTTTGGGACATTACTGGCAGTTTTTTGAGGCTTTAATTAAAGTTCTGCAAAAACCAGTTTTCAAAGCCTGTACATATCAAAACTTGCTCAATCGTATCTGCGTTTGCCTTAGAGACGCACTTGTTGAGATAGCACACTACTTTTTATTTCAGCTTGTGAGCCTGGTAATCATTTTGAAATCATTTCCAGGTTTTATTTCACCTTATGAACTTGCATTTACAGCTTGCTTTTATCAAGATACCTGTATTATATGTGTTTTTGTATCAGCGAAGTAACTGTCCTCAAAGTATCATGGCTTTGGAGAATTTTTAAATGCTTTGGGTTTTTAAAGTTTGATAAGCAAAAAGTATAGAGGATGTTTACTTATTAACTAACATAATTATGATTTGTACCTCTGTTGTATGCAATGTTATCATGATATGATCTTTACCGTTGTGATTACAATTGGCAAAGAGAAGCCTAAAAAAACTTCAGGCTTCATTGCAATAGAAATATTGTGCAACTTTAAATGGCAATAATGGACCAACAAGAATTGACCTGCTTCCAATGGATGCGGCTTCATAGCTTAGCTGGCTAGAACACTTCACCTGAATTGCAGAGGTCTCAGGTCTGAATCCCGTTGAAGCCACAAATTGTTTTCTCTTTTGTAATTACTTAAACTGCATTCACAAATGTGAAGATCATATCATAATGTCATTATTAACTACCACTATCCATAAATCATCCTATTTCGCATGCTGAATGATGTTGTCATCGATCATATCATATTATTCAAGTGAGCTCATATCATGCTATGTCATAGTTTACTAACTTTGCTTGTTTTTTAGTTTTTATGATGTGTTGTTATACTAAAACTGTACTTCTGCTGTTACAGGTGACAACCATGGAGGGCATTATGTTGTATATATCAATCCAAGAGGAGATGGAAAAGTTAGTAATGAAGAAAAGTGTTGTTGTCACTGGCTAAAAGCTAAAAAGCCAAATTTAGCCAAGTGGCCCATTAGGCTGGACCTTACCTCTGGTTTCCATTTTGTTAAACAGAGTCATAACATGCTAAATGCTTGGCCACTGCCGAAGTTGTCAATGGCTACTGCTTTGCTTTTTTCTATATATTAAGCAATTAGTACAAAATCCCCTGATGTTTAATACTTGCTGTCAAAGTTTAAATGAAGCTGATCAAATTATTTAAGAGTACAGGCAGGAGTCCATTACTAGGAGTGTTCCTCTCTCATATTGGGTTTGTTCAACGGTGTTCACTCGTTTTGCAATAAAAATAGATCAACAATTATAAATTCATCGCAAACATTTAACCAATCACTGAACGTCCTGTGACTCACCATGACAACAATGGGCTCTCAGCAAGAACAGTCAATTAGTTTCGTGGGAAATATGTATCTAAAAATAAATCAAAGCAAGTAAACACCATCGTATGACATAATACAGAGAGGAACACTCCTAGTAATGGACTCCTGGTACAGACTGTGGTGAAAAACATTAGTCTCACACACTCAGATGTAATTATTAATCCAAGCCCAGCCACACACTTAACCTTTATCGACAGTAATATAAGCACAAGAGGGAGTGAAAACTGTACATGTATAGAGTCACTATAGCTTTGCTTCTCTAAAAAAGATTACTTGCAACTATTGTGACGAAAAAACTGCACTTAACTGCACTGCCAAAAACACCTCCCTAAAAATAATGTACAGCCAAGAGAACCTAAAATTTTTTCATGGTTGTACCAACTTGAACACGGTGTCGTGAGATATTGTTGTGTATCTGCACAATCAGGACTTGGAAACTGTCAAGTTATCCTCACAAGGGTCGGAAGGATGAAAGGTCAGAACACGGTACAACCAAAAACCTGACTTGCCTTCAGACTTGTAAAAAAACAAAAATCGAAATGAAATTTATATTATATTTAACAGCCAGAGTATTATTATTATAACTTATTGAACTGATTTTGAAAGATTTTTATAATATGTGCGACTACCTATTAAAGGTCTAATTACTGGTCTTTTGAGGTGTTTATGCTGAAATAAGTCCATTAAGTGTTTTAGTTAACATAATTTAAAATGTTTAAACACTGATTTTAAAATGGTTTCCTGGTTAATTTCTTACTGTAGTGTTTTTGTTTCTCATAGTGGTGTAAATTTGACGATGATGTTGTCTCTTTGGTAAGTATGTGTTTTTTAAGTATGTGTCTGTAATTGCCATTTGAAGTTCAGATTCAAAGATATTTTCTAATCCGAGGAACTTTTTTCATGATGTTTTTACAGGCAACAAAACAAGAAGCCATTGATAATAATTTTGGAGGCTATGAGGTATGGTATTAAAGGGTTGTTAAATACTTCAAGTCTTTATTACGTTACACTAGTTCATATTTTAGTAAGAAAGCCTTACATTTTGTTTTAATCTTTTATTTGCAAATCTTTTACTGCAATACAGTAAATCAGTATCAGTCTTGAAGAGCTTTGTATTCCAAGTTGTACGTATGCACTAGTGTATCAGTATTTCAATTGAAATTCAGGCAACAATTGGTTTACTTATGTCTGACGTTATAGCAGTGTTTTAGCAATGAAGCTCTGTCACATTCTATTGTTGTTGTTACTTTCTATGATATTTCCTGACTGCAGTCCTTGTCGCTGTTGTTAGTGACATCATCATTGGCAGCGTTGATAATATGATTGACACTCCTTAGGACATGTATGCAGTATGTGGCTGAATGTTTTGACATCTTTGTTATCAGAATCAACTGAGTCACACTAAAAAATGTTATCCTTTTGTTGTGCTGGCACAGAGTACATGAATTATCTTAGATTGTTGATTTTCCAATCAAAATGCTAGGTTCTTTCAAAAAGAGTAAATTGTTTTTAATCCAGCAAAATCAGCAAACTTGTTTCTTCCATGTTCTCTAGGATGACATTTCTCTGAAGCACTGTACCAATGCCTATATGTTGGTGTATATACGGGAGAGCCACATTAGTAAGTATTCCAGACAAGTGCTACTTTAATAATAAGGATTTTGGAGAGTGTTAGATAGCAGTGTGTGAATGTATGAAGCTTCACTGAATGACACACACAGTAATAGTGAAAAACAGCTCACCTCAACCAACAGTCAGCTGTTTGTCAGTTGACAGTTTTTTCCCTTTGTGGTAATTGTTGGCCAACAGACGGCTGACTGTTGATAATCTGTTAGTAAGTTTTCGGTAGACTGTCTGTTAAATTTGTAATAGGAAGTTAATGGTTTTTAACTTTTTCAAACTTTGATGGCTCTTAGAGGAACCGTTTTTTATATTAATTGATTATGAGCATTTTCCCCTTCTTTGTAGATGAAGTTCTTGAGGAAGTCTCAGAAGACGATATTCATGAAATGCTGGCTCAAAAATTGCAAGAAGAGAAGTAAGTGAAAGGAAATCAGATTTATTGATCAAGAGAGTCCCCACCTTCAAGTAGGTACCCTGGGTTGTCTTGTGCATTTGATGCATTAATAAGTTTATGGATATATGGTTCAAGTCTGTTTTATTGATCAAAAGAGTGCCACATTCAAGTAGTAGCCCAGAGTTGTCTCATTCCTTTGATGCATTAATAGATTTATGTATCTATGTATTATTTAGATGTACTTAAACGTCAGTACCAGTGTAGTTTAAAACTGAAGACCCTATGCGAAAATGGCGGCTATTTTAATATTCTTTTGTTTACATTCAGTTATCCTCACTAGCCTCGTTTGGAGTGACATAACTTTTTGAAAGTTGAACACAACAAGGCTAGTAGGGCTAATTTGAATGTAGACAAAAGAATATTAAAATCGCCGTCAGGTTTGCATATTGGCTTAGTTCTGAGGTGATTTTGTGCATTCTAAGACACATTAGATCCTTTGTTCCACAAAAACAGAAATATTAGAAATAACCAATACAACCTTTACTGCAACAGGAGACTTGAAATACAGAGAAGAAAGGAAAGAACTGAAGCCCACTTGTACGTGACTGTGGAGGTATGTAATGCTTGACTAATGAAATCTCATAGAAAAGTGTTATCATTATAAAATGTTTTATTATTTGTCAATGTACGAAATTAACAATTGTGATCCAAAATGTGATACTTTAAATACAGTACGTAAATATTCGGACTATTAAATTTTTGGACAAAAAGCAAATGCCCTAAAATTTAATTTTCCGGAAAAATTAACTTCCGAACATTGAAATTTCCAAAAGGTTTAAAATTTACTTAATTTTAATTTTGACCTAATATGAAACCTAGTGTGGTCAGGAACCCATTTTGGTAGCCTATAAAGTAGTATTACTGTTGGGGTTTGTCTTAATCCAATACGATGACAGATTCCTGGAAGTCGACAAGTTCCTCTTGTGGGTTTGTTTCATCTTTTGAATTAAACTGTTTTGCAACTCTGTGTTTTTGTCATTTTGTAGGCTAAGTGGTAAGATAATTGTTTGTCCAAAATCTATGTGTAAAAAGTTTTTTGTTCAAAATTTAATGTCCAATAGTTTAAGGTCCGAAAAGTTTCGTAATTAAAGTATAGCTTAAATATAAGCTAAAGCTAAATCCTTTCTCGAGCCTAAGGGGCTCATAGGGCAGGCACTTATCTCCGGTTTCTGTAGTGTTAAGCGGATGAGAGTCTTTGACTCCCCATTGACAGGACACTAATCTATACAAGAATTGAAAGAAATTAGTGTCAGTTGACTAAAAAATGGGTATTGAATCTTGAGTAACTGTGTAGCTGCCTCTGTTCTATCACAGGTTCACACTGAAGACCAGTTTTGTGGTCACCAAGGATCGGATCTTATAAACAAGGAAAAAGCAAGGCCAAAGTAAGATTGCCACAGAACTTTCTTCAAACCCAGACAGAAAGACATTTTATTACAAACTCACAAACTCATGGCTATCTTAGATGTTGTTGATCTTTTTGAAGAATATTCTCTACAATTTATCAGTTTCTTAAAAAACCAACAATAGCAAGCTACCGGCCTTCATGTCATAATTAAGAATACTGTGTTGGTGAGCAACTATATTGGAAGGTATTATTTTAGCTTCCCATATATTGGTTTTGTATTTTCGGACAAGGGTCTGTAGACAACCATCAGTTGAGAGATATTTGAAGAGGACAGCTTAGATAAAGACCATAGTTTTTATTCCTCATCCTTACCCTAATAACTTGTTACTTTTCAGAGTTTTTAAAGTTTTAAAATCAAAGAAGCTGAATGAAGTTTTAGCAACATTGGCTGATGGATTGGTATGTAGAGAGGTTTAAGTGCAGCATCTTTTGTTGAAAGATAAGCTACAACTAGGGTAAACAAACTGGGGAAGAGACCCTAGGCTAGCCTTACGTTGAACGGGTCCTTTAGTTAAACGATGGATAGGCCATTAGGGTAAACTTACCCTGAATAGGACACTAGGGTAAACATACCCCGGATTGGACACTAACCTAATCATATGCTGAATGGAAAACTAGGGTTACCTTATACTGAATGGGTCACTAGGGTAACCATATGCTAGATAGGAAACTAGGGTAAACATACCCTAGATAGGACACTAGGGTAACCATACCCTAGATAGGACACTAGGGTAACCATACCCTAGATAGGACACTAGGGTAACCATACCCTAGATAGGACACTAGGGTAAACA
>JAOBRD020532689.1:0-33794 GCA_027575215.2 Hydrozoanthus sils | reverse complement strand
TTGATAAAGATTGCTAATAGTATTTCTTAACCTACGTCACTATTGTGGTTGTCATTTTATAATTATTAATTTATTATTGTTTGATAATATTATGCTCATCATCATTATCGTTATTAATTGCAGGATGTTGTTAGTCTGCTTTGCAATAGTCTCGACCAGATTGAAGTGAAATATTTGGAATCATCAAACAGTGAACTTCTTAAGGAAGTGAGTAAAGTTGCTGCCATAGCATATTCTCTTAACAGTCGTTACAAGTGTTCTCAAAATACATAAAACCTCTCCAAGACCTTGTAGTTTCAGAAACAATTGAAAGTTGCTCAGCTTAAAATGTTAAAACTTGGTTTAAAGTTTTGTTCAGTTTCTTGTTCACTAAACGTTGATCTCAGTTATGAACTATTCATAAGTGACTTGAGTGAGCCGTGTAAATTCGAATATTACAAGGAGTTTTGAATGTTAGAATTTCCATCAGCTCCAGTTGAAAGTGTCTAACTCATTCACTGTGTTCACTTTTTTTAAATTAAAGATTGATTTCGTCATCCAATATCCAGGTGACATCTTCCATTAACAACTCACTTATTAACTTACTTGAGGCTTCAATGATGCGAGCAGATCTAGTGATACAATCAGTTTCCAGTCAAACGACTGTGGCCAGTGTGAATTCTTTGGAACAAACCAAAATCATTTCGGATGTAGTTTCGTTGAAAGGCTGTATAAGGTATCAGGAACTAAGAGTTGTCAATTTGAGGAAATTCTCCTTCAGTAACATATCAAACGATAAAATTGTAAAAGTTTTCTCGAATGAGGCCGTTTTTACTCTTAATATAGAATCGTTCAAAACAGTTTGAAAACACTACGCTTTTGCCGCCTACAGAGTCATGGATCAGAGTGAAATGAGGACATTTTGTCAATATGGTTATATAAATATTTTTTTAATTTTTGATTTCGAATGTTGCGTTTCTAGCGTTAATTCTGATTGGTTCACTCAATCTCAGTTATCAGATCATATGCCGGGATTGACCATATATGGAAACTGACTGTGTAGTGTTGCAAAGCTGAAATTTAGTTCTCAATGAATTTTAACTGTCATTTTTAGATATCGATAGGTTTGGGAAACTCAAAAAATATGATAAAACATGCGCCTCTTTGGTTATTTACCATCTCATATCCAACGTGCGCTCTTAGAGTAATTAATAAATTGGTAAACACAAGGGTAGAGAGAGCAAGCGCACTGCAAAGTGATAAAGAACAGTAAGGTGATAAGAACGTTAAATATAAAAGGTACAAGCGTCGACAGAGTAATAGAATGTGAAGAGGTGAATAAAGAGATGTTAAAAAGTTGACACACTAAAACGCTGAGATGTTTAGGTAAAACTAAAACGCTGGCGTTGGTTTATTTTTTGCAGATTCTCTTATGTCTTTTTGTGAGTCGAAATGGCTTGAATGAATCGGAGTTGTTACAACTTGTTCCTGTGAACTGGTTGCTATGGATACCCATAAGCGAAGAGTTGTACAACCGAAGCATTCTGTCAGACAGTGTTGGACTAATACGCTTGGGCAGTGAACAAGTAAGTTGCGGCTTTGTGTACCGAGCGGTGGACAAAAGCGTATTTAATTTGTCAAGAAAACGCCAGTGAGAGTTTTAACTTAAAAGTATGCGAATGTAAAAGTAAAGCCGAATCCAGATGTTCCTACTTCAATAAGTGGATATGGTATCCACGTGATAAAGGCTGCTTTTTACTTTTTGTTGGTTCATCTGTCTGTGGATAAGTCTTAAAGTAATAAATGAAACGACATCAAACAACTTCGACTTTGTAACTTTTTTGCTCTTTCTGATGAATAACATGTTCACCCTTTGAGCGACCAGACTCTGAATTTTAAATCAAATGTAAGATTAGATATGACAAAGCGTACAAAGAGAATTTTTTTTGCTAAGATCAGGGATGAAGTCAGGATTTGTTGTAGTGGTTATGATTTTGATTTTTGAAAATATATCACTTTTTTTATAGCTTATCAAACGGTTTATGATTTTCAGGAATTTAAACGTGATTTGTTGTGCCAGTTAAGGTAACAGACCTTCACTACCTTCCAAACCTAAAACCGCCAAAATGTGGCTTTAAGGAAAACGCAGCCATTTACTAACAACTCTGATGACTTTGGTATGGTTGTTCATTTGCAAGACACTACATGCACTGAGCATTCGTAAGCTAGGAGGAAAAATCTCCATATTTGTGGAGTTTTTTTGTTCATTTGAATTATTTCTTTTCTTAGTACTGTAATAAAATGTCCGGCCTTGTCTACAAGCCATAAAACTGATTATACTATGATCTAATGTGGATACAGAGAAAATTTGTGTCAAACTTATCTTTTAGGTCAGAGAAGCTGTGGTGTCAAAATACTTAATAGAAGAAGATGAGGAAGAAAATCTGGAATTACGCGAAGCTTATCAAAAGATAATTGATTTCTTTTTGGAAAAGCTTAGGTATTTGTTAAGACATTATCTACTCGTGTTTTTTTATTCAAATGCTTCTTTGTTTGCAAACAGGGTTTCTTTAACTCAACACCGCTGAGCAGTAGTTTCTGGCTCAGAAAACAAAGTGGCACTGTAATGTAATTTTTACTGTTCCACATTGTTTTGGCTTAATGTCTCCTCGTTTTGCTAGATCTGCGACGGCGTGGTTGACGTTGCGAATATCAGTACTGAAATAGGAAATCAACAGGAATGGTGCCCAGTCAAAGGCGTACCATGGCTAGTCAAACTGAACTGACTCAAAACTTGTAACATGTTCTACAAATTGCTAAACAAGAATCTATGTTTATTTTAAACGTTTCAAGTGTGGAAAGGTTGGAGTGATATTTTCACTTGGGTTATCGCGAGTTATTTAGTTTCCAGTGCAAACACTTCCATCTGTGCCTAAAGCGAGCTAAAAATTTTCTTATTGCGAGAGAACTGTATTACATCCCAGTAAGCGAAGCTTTGCTGAGGTCATTGTCTACATTCTGCTTCATTAGCAGACAACTTTATGTGGATAAAGAACCAAAATAAAAAGGATTGTAGTTTAAAACCCGAGAAAGGCAAAAAGGTGTGATAAGTGAGAAAAAATAGGTTCTATGTACAGTATAGACTGTATGCATAAAGGTAGGGTGTTTGTTTAGGTTTGTAATAAAAGAAGCCTTCTTGCAAATAACAGACTATTAATTGTCCAATTCCAAGATGGGGCACGGGTAGGTGTGGTAGGGATTTGCCGAGTGGCTGACCCACCTGGGTTACAGGGAACCTCATCGAGAAATTTTTAAAATTTTAAAGAGAAAAGGAGTGCACTTTAGGCCAAGTTCCGTTTCCCAACTTTCTCTTCTTGTTATAGTTGCTATAATAGAGACAATGACGAGTGACTTTGTTGATAGTACAAGAACTGGTTGACTTTTTTTAATTTCCACGGGAGTTCTAATGCAAGTTCTGCCAGGAAATAGCCGGGAAAAAAATTAAAACAACCGAGAAAAGGTCCCGGTGCCCCCCGTCCCAAGCAAAAACCTTGAAAGGGCGGCGATTTAAATGTGCTTTTGTCTAGATTCAGTTTAGCGCAACTGTCCTTATTTTGCGTAACGTATTCTTTTGAAAGTTTAACTCGAGAACGAGACTAGTTAGGCTAAATTGTGTGTAGACAAAAGAATATTTAAAGCTCTGCCATTTATGCATAGGGTCTTGTAAACACAGTGGTCTTGTTTACTCAGAAGAGGTTTTTTTTGAAAAGCTCTTTCAATATTCAAAAATTCTCAGATTGTGTCTCAACTAGAAGAGACGCGCTTATGTTAATGAAGCAAACAAAGATCATCTATACTTTGTCGTAACGACAATTTTATTTATATAAAAGGAATAACTGTGGTATCCCTGTTATTAGTTCATTATCTGAGAATACTTCGTTTGTTTCAAAGGATCAACCATGTTACCTACCGACTTGTTGACGAGTTACCGTGGCAGCTGAAGCGAACTGGAAAGATAGAGCTCTTAAGACAATGTTTGCTCAACTTTGAGGTTTTTTCAATGTTGTTTGAAAGGTGAGAATTGAAATATTGCTTTAACCATTTTAAAAAGAGTGTAAGAAAAATTGAATATTATTACCGTTTCTTCCTACCTTATATTTTTTTTATCCCCTTTATATTAAGTAAAGTCCGCGTAAGAAAGAACAAAAGGCTCCAATAGGAACAGTCGTTACTCATTCTCCTCTAGTCCAATAACTTTACCAAATTCTATTTGACAGCGTACTTTCTTCTTTATTTTTTTTTTGCACAATAAAGTAGCTAATCAGAAAGCTTGATATTAATTAGATAATCCGATTTGTAGAACAATACAAAATATTTATATTTCCCTTTGATACCCTAGTTCTTACGCTGGCCGTCTCTTTGTAATCAACATCGTTTCTTATAGATTTTACCGCGAACGAATATTTAGTTCAGTTTGAGAAAGGCTATAGTAAGACAGCCAAAAGCTCCAGTTTTTAAAACCTTTTATCCAGAGATTGTTTTTATATGTTTTATAGTTATGATATTACCTGGATACTTTCCATTTGCAAATTTATCTATTATGGTATCATTTGGAAAAGATGAGTTCGTAATTACTGTATATCCTCTTACCATATTCTTCAGACTAAAAAGAAATTCTCTGCAGTACTCTTGCTTCGTTAAAGTACATCCCAGTCTGTAGTTGCTATGTTTCGTGTTTCCTGACTTTTGGTAAATTTGTAAAAAGGTTTAATTTTCTATAGGTCTTTGTTTTAGTTTCAAACTTAGGAAGACTTCGAACTAATTAAATCTAATACTGAAATAAGCTCACCGGGGAAAAATGGGAGTTAATTTTCATAGTTAAAAGAAACTAGTCATAGAAATCGCGTTATTTTGTAAGAGACTACAAGTAAATACATTAGTGATACTTCCCCGAAAAATGTTTGACAATTACAAACCAGTAGATTATTGGTCCACGGAAGACATAAATCTCAGCAGAATGTTAAACTGGCCAACTTTTGATTTAATGTTATTAGCTGTAAACACTACAGCGATTTTGTAGTTTATTCTGTTGTTTTTCATTGCAGGGGACGAGTGTCGGAGCTAGTAGATTACTGGCATGAACTGAACGTAGATCAGAAATCACTAGGAGAAAAGTATTTAAGTGCAGTAAAAGCGGCAGAAGTCGGTGAGGTCTAGGGAAATAGGTTATTTTTAACACATAGACTGTCACACAAACGCTCGGTTGTTTGTTTGTTTGCCGGAGAAAAGTAAGTGTTGTTTACACTAAACACTATGTTTGCAAATTACAAACTACTTCATCAAAGAGTTTCCTGTAAGTTTTGTTAGTACTTATGTATGTTAAATTTACCAAACTGAAATATTTGGCTGAGTTAGTGTCTTCTGTTTCAGCTGGTGAAACAAGGCCTGCGAAAATAGCTGACATGTACGAAATCGTTGGAAGATTTTTAAAATGCCTTCATCTTCACAACCAGGTATACTTTTATCTACACCAGCCTTCGTCCATATTAGTATGCAATTTGTCTTCAATGGTTAGAGTATTTTAGGCGTTGATCAGCCGGAACTACAAATAAATTTAAACTTCATGAAACGTTTCTAGGTTTGGTGAAAAATTTTTTAAGACGACTAACTGTTCTGTCATCCCATACGTATTTATGTTATTCCATACGATGGAACTTGTTTCAGGCTCTTCAACCGCTGCAGAAAGCTCTCGAAATTCGCGAGGTGGAGACTGATCCAGATGGACCTCTGGTAGCCCAGTCGCTGCACTATCTGGCAGAGTGCAACGCCCAGTGTGGAAAAATAAGGTATAGTATGTCTTGGAGACACCTTTAAGTGTGTAGTATCATGGAAACACGTTTTGTTTCGTAGGTATTTGTCTGATATCTGTCATGAGTTAGGAATATCTTCAGTGTAGTGTGTATGGTCAACAAAGGGTTTGGTGATAACGGTTGTTTGTTTCTCTGCTTTTTATTCAACATCTTGGTTTTAAGGAGTGCAATTCTTTCTGTTCAAGGAGCTAATGTTCAATGATTCTGTAATGGTCAGGATTTTTGAAAAGGTTGATTTTTGCAACTTGAAACTTGTGTTAAAGTCAAGAAATTAGTATCATGATTTTTCACCTAATATGTACTCGAAATGGAGAACGATCACTCTTGGATTAGACGAAAAGCAGCAACTAGAACTTGTTGATATTGTAGAAACTATTATTTTTCAGTATTCTACCCTAAAGTAAAGAAAACAATTTGTAAAGGGTTAACTGTAATAGCAGCTTTAATGAGACAATAAAGAACATTCTTCATTATGTTACGTTTTGCCCGACAGTATAGCAACAACCTTCTACAAACAAGCTTTAGAAATCAAAGAGAATGCACTTGGAAAAGATCATCCTACTCTGACAAAAGTGAGTTGAACTGTATTTTTTAATGTTCGCGATGAAAACCGTTTTAAATATCAAATGCCTTGCTTTACTGAAAAACAGTAAGTATAGGCGGATTTCAGATGATGTAATGTTTACAAACTAACCTTTTCAAATGTTAACGACCTCGGTACCTTAAACAAAGAAACCTTTGTCTCCAACCACCAGTCAAAACACAGTCGACTCATAAACAACAATGACTGAAACTCTCCTATTGGCAGATTTCATTGTTTACATAATAAAAGCATAAATCTTACTTCCACATTCGAACAAAATAAGTCAAAATTGTGTAGCGCAGTTAGTTATCAGTCAGAGTTTTATCTTGTTACATCGGATACTTTCAGAGAAAAGAGCCTTTAAAACTTCAGAGCTTACAGTTATTGTATGGAGTTGACGCAACTCTTGCTACCCAGCCATAATACTTTGTAACTTAACAACTTTGGAAGCCTCATTTCTCTCAAAGTATTCTGTGTATCGAGCTAAATCTTTTAATCATTATTTACTTTTTGATACTCTATCGAATTTTGGAGTCATTTTGCCTCAATTTTGAAGTTTGGTTTTTGTTAATGAGGCAAATGAAACAATGCAGTCATGCTGAAATCCGCCTATTGGAAAATGATAAAAAGTGTGTAAGTTAGGGAACACGTTTTTATCATCTTACTTGTCTCAATTTTTACCCACAGGAACTTGAAGGCCTCGCCCTTCTATACCGAAGGCACGACAAGTGAGTGATGCTTTTGGTTTAGTTGCCTGAGATGCTTTTTCTAGCGTGAGTGTACTTCTTCCACCCTTTATGTATTCTTATCTGTGACCATGCAGTTTCCCTGCAGCAGTTTTAATGTACTGTTGTTTGTTTAAAAACCTAACTTTTTCCTTTTTTTCTTCAGCTAACCCACTTTTGTTCTCTATTCTTCCCACTATCTTTCCCTCTTACTGACATGAATGTCAATTTTCCTAGCTACCATCCTTTCCTCCCTATTTTGTTCAATATTTACTCCTTTCTAATGCTTCTCTTCCCTGCCTTTCCTTCCCTCCAATCTTCGTTATGAGAACACTGCCCAGAGACATGTGTATGACATATGATTTCCTAAAATTAAACATCGGGTAATGATTTTGTTGTTTCGTAGACCAAGTATGGCAGATCCTTTTCACAGGAGGGCTGTTTCCATCAGGAAAAGAACGGTAGGCAACAGTTAACAGTTTTATTTTAAGGTTATTCCTTTGTTTTGCAATGCGCATCCATACTTGTTTTCGATTTGAGTATATATATTTCTTTGATTTTTTCCCTTGATACCGCTAGTGAGAGGTAGAGTTACATTTTCTATGTTAAAAGCCATTATTCTTAATAATCTGTGCAGTGTTTATGTTAGGAAAGACCATCGTGCAATCGATATTCAAAATCAGTATCTCTAATTAAACTAGCGGTGAAAATTTTTTATTAAAACCTTTTATGGTTTTCAAGGTACTGACATTTTACGTCTTTTATGTGGTTCGAGCAAATTTGCTTTTTTGTTAAATCTGCTGCCAATCCATAATCTTTTGATGGGTTTGAGCTAAACTCGAGCTTATGGTGTACCTCGAGTTAGTTAGATTTTGCAGCTTCTTTTTTTTCCACAGATGGGTTCCACTGATTTACGAAGAAAAACCATTCGAGTGGAAGAACTTGCATTGGGTGCACGAAACCCTGAAGTTGCAAATTCCTTAAATGAGCTAGGAGTCCTATACTATCTGCAGAATAACCACGAGTAAGCCTAACGAGTTTTCGCACATTCATGTTATATTTCCACAATTTAGCAAGTATCCGCCTAGTACTATGATCCGGAAGGTTTTTAAATTCCGTTTATTCTTACTTACCACGTAACAGTTCGGCCGCTAAAACTATTGTTCTGACAAAGTTTATATACTGCAATGGGATCCAGAATCCGCACGTAGTTTTTCTCAACCTTTTGTTGTCGCAATCAAACAGAAAGAAGAACCTACAGAATTCACTTGTCAGAAATACTTTGGGCCCAGTTGTTCAAAGGCCAATTAGACCGAGAGTTAAATTTTTAACCTACGTTCTTGTTTCCAGTTTAACAGTGGTTTCACCTGTAAATTCGCATTTGACAAGTTTTTTTTCCGTGGAAAATCTAAACAGTGTTTTACAAGAACTGTAAACTTTTCCTTACAGAAGAAGTTTCTGCTTTAGTTTTGGTTTTAACCCAGGATTAAAATTAACCAGCTTTTGAACAACCCAGCCAAGGACCTTTTAAATGCTCGCGTTAACGTTGCAAAACTTTCGCGTGATAACACGTATTGATTATCATGGTAGCTGACCCAGGGTTAGGGCTAACACAGAAGTTACCAACCATAGCATAACATTCTGAAGAGGGTCTACTGCGTTCACTAAAATGTCCTTGATGATAGGCTTTTCCTTGATTTAAAATACTGAACCACTGGTTTTCCCGAGTATGTATAGGGTGCCTGTATACTGGGTATGGGGAATCTATCAGCTACAGTTTTAGAGTTCATTTCACGGTAGTCAATGCAGAGTCTAGGGAGGTGTCTTTATTTCTAACACACACGCATGGAGATGAGTAGGGAGACTTGGGTTTGGTCAACATGTTCTTGCTAAGCCAATCCTCAATGTAAGCTTTTACTTTCGGGTATAAAGGACAAACCTTTCCGAACCAGTGTCTTATCAGTGAGCGATATATTTATTACAAGCTTCGGAATACATCAAACCATGAAGAGATGCTAATATGAAAGATGATGCACTCTTAAAACCAGTAGCAGGTCATTTTAGTCTTCCTGGACATTCCTTCAACAATATGCTTATTTGTGGCATCCTGAAAAACAGTGGTTCTATGAGTCACGCAAGCGAAAAAGAGTTGATCTTAAAGTTATATCACATGTAATTTTGCTAATTTATTTTTGAACACAGATTGGCCAGGTCATTCCTTCAACGATCACTTGAGATGAGAGAAGCAGTGCTTGGTTCAGATCACGCAGATGTTGCTCAGTCTCTACATAATCTTGCTGCCTTATATAATGATCAAAAACTGTAAGTTGTTCAAAGTAACTTTGATTAACTGAGTCTTTATACTATTGAGTGTGTCATAAACCACTTCCAAACGTTCCTTCTATTATATAAACATTTGGCATTCACTTCCAAAGGTTCCACTCCATTGTATGGCGTTCACACTCATGGCATTCACCTTTAACCCTTCCACTCCTTGTATTGTTGTGTGCGGCTTTCAACTCTAAATAATCCACTCCACTGTATCGCTGTGTCGCATTTACCTCCAATTGTTGCACTCCTTGTATCGCTGTCTGGCTTTCACCTCAAATTGTTCCACTCCACAGTATTGCTGATGGCATTCACCTTTAACCGTTTCACTTCTATGTGTTGCTGTAAGACCCTCATCTCCAATCTTCCCACTCCATTGCATTCATTCTAGTAACTGCTTTTAGCTTTACTAAACGTTTAGTCAAACGCCTTTGTGCTGCATCATTTTTTTTTAATTTTTAGGTATGACGAGGCTCAACCGCTGTATGAAAGAGCACTGGAAATTAGACTTAAGGTACACCACTGCACTTTACTCTTACACTTCACCAAACTTTTGTATGTCTCATAACTATAACTGATTGTGCAGAAAGTCTTCTGTTTGCAAGGGTACTAGAATTTTGGTTTTATTGGTTATGAGACTGGTCCTTGCCTTAAGGCACTACGCTTTGTCTCAGCTTCCAGGAATAATGTTAACAGGAATAATAAAAGAGATACAATCTTTTTCCACTTGACTTGCTGTAACGACTCTAATGTCAACAGGTTGATAACAAACTCAGTTGTTTGACACAGGCACTTCCAGCGTACCATGCAAGTGTTGTTTCAACTGTCAAGCATCTGGCTGTGTTGTATAAGAAACAGGTAACATTTAACTCTAGCTATTAGTTTCTAGGGCACGACGGAAAGTTTAAATCAGTGATTTGAAAGAGCTGAAGCATTCAGTAGGGCAATTCTGAAGTGTTCCATAAACGATGGTAACTAGTCTCTATTTAACCAAACATTAGCATTCTAAACTTTAAGACCTTCAATTGTACATAGGATATGGCAAACGTTTTTAGCACTTTGATTGGTTTATTAAGATTATATGACTGCTTTGAGAGAATTTTTTCATGTTCAAAACCAGAGGTCAAATAACGACTATTCAGCGCCAGTTAGAAAGTCGTAGCTTAGTTAGTTAGAAGAAACAATGGAGCTAGAGGTCACCAGATGACTCCATTGTCTGCGTGGTCCTTCCTCTGAACTATAGCGCTTTAGTTTAAAGACAAGTGACTGAGATGAGGAGCAGGAGCACCTTTCGCCTCTATTGCTAAAGTTCTAGGTGACAGAATTACTTAGACGAACTTAAACACTACTACTTGAAGATGATATGGTTTGTTTTGTCTTTCTCAGGGTATGCTCTCCAAAGCAGAACCGCTGTATAGGTTTGTTGATTTTTTTATATTACCCCTGGTTGATTTTCATGGTATAAACTCGCACACAGTAATAAATCATTTAGAAAGAAGGACAATGCTAAAGGTCTGTGGTGTGTTTGAGCCAATTTATTTATCTGAAGCAGGCTCTGAAAAGTCGTTAAAAGCTGCTGAGTGCTTTAGCGATACAGCACTAAAACAAATTTTTGATTAAGTTAAAAAGTTAATAATTTTAATCCTTACCATAGAGGAAGGTTTGCACCAACTAGCTGTGGGCACATGTTATAGAGGCCAAATTGGAACCTTCTTTTACCCTGGGAGTTAATTTGTATCAGAAGCAACAGTTTTACTTAACAGCCTTCTCTTCACAGAGGGTCAACAGAAATGGCAGTAACAATGGTAAAAGAGGGATAATCTGAACTAACTACAACGTTTTGTTTTTTCAGACGGGCCCTCGAAGTGCAAGAAAAAGTGCTGGGCACAGATCACCCTAGTGTAGCCACTGCAGTTAATAACTTGGCTGTAGTGTTGTGTTTACAGGTAGGGAATAAAAAATGTATTGGTAGATTGAGTGTTACCTTTGCTACAAGGCAGTTTTTTTAGTAGGTCCTTTGCAGTTAGAGGTCAAGTGACCACACCTACCTTAAATTAATTAGCTATTACAGAATGGTCTCCAGAAGTGAAAGAGCATGTTAAAATTAGTTAGTAGAAACCAACTAGCATACTATCACGAATGCTGCAGTCTGATTGGTTAACTTACTCACTGCCTGCTGAGTGATAGACAGCGAGTAGCAAAACTGCCGGTGTTTTAAACAACAAACAGTGGCCGATTCTTTAAACACTCGTTTTTTTTCGGTTTAAATTCAAAGGTAGTATACTAATTGGTTTTTACTAGAACAATTAGACTACTTCTTGTGGTTTTCTATGAATCTAACAATCAACTCGTTGTTTGTGCCCCGTTGACTATTGAAAACTCCATCTCCTTACTTAATTGTTAAGTAGAACTTATAGTTTCAATTCTCGACTTTGAGTACTTAAAAAATGACATCGCTTATGAAATCAAAGTTTTTCAAAGAAATGTATCTGAATAGGTACTGGACAGCAAGGCTTGCTCTCCAATCACATAAACCTTGGAAAGTCGTTTTTTACAAATTTTAATTCAATAGCTGAAACTTTGCCATTTTGTTACTAATGCAATCTGCCCTTGCCATTTCGGGACCATTTTGTCATACCTGCGGTCATGTGATCTCTAGCTGCAAAGAGTCTATTAACTACGATTACGACGCATTCTGTTTTAAAATGGGAAGACCAAATAACAACATCAAGGCTAGAGTTTTGCAACAATAAGATAAAGTGCCCATAAACTTTCTTTTTTTGTTTTCTTATCTGAAAGTATGTATCTTAAAATGAACGAATCCAAAAAAAAATTTGATTTCAACAAAACGCGACCGTTTTAACGATCTTTAAAAACAATGAAATTGGTGCCATTTCGGTACACCAAATGCCGAGTCAAGGTGACGTAGATTAAGGACATGATGTCAGTATGACGTAGATTAAGGAAAACTACTCGTACAGCAACAACAGTGGGGTGTAAAAGTGCAAGAAAGATGTATTACAGCTTGATTTTCGCTATCTGTTTCTTTAAAACTTTCCCCCTCCGACAGACTTGTTTTTATTTTGATGGGACGCGACGCAGATTCCCTAATTACGTCATAGTGAGCCTGTCATCGTTATCATCCTGTAATATTTTAGACTTTATGATACGTTTCTTTAAATTCAAGGGTCTGCGTCTTTTACGTAAATAACTAAATTAAATTAAATTAACACGAAAATACCAGTTTTCAATACATTGGTAGGATTGACATTTTTACAGGATATAATTTCTTCGAAATCTTTCGTAGAAACTCTTTTAGATATCAGATAAGTATGAAATACAGCAAGTATAACGAGGTCTTTAATCCAAACGTGAATATAAATTCTCGTTGTTGCCTTTTGCAGGAAAAACGAACTGAAGCGCTTCCTTTATACGAGAGAGCACTCAGAATTTACGAGGAAAGCATGGGCACTAACCATTCTCGAGTTGCGGAAACACTTCGTAATCTTGCTAAGGTCTATATGGAACTGGTAGGATAATCGAAACTTCTCTTCTTCGTTAAGTGTTGTTTTCATTGACAATTGAATCACTGAATACTCCATCGCATAGTCTAACTGTTCTGTATCGATTCACTCATGTCCTTAGGGAGAGAAAAAGACTGCAGCAGAGCTTTGGAATCGAGCTAGTGAAATACCTGACAGTGACGTGGTAAGCTCGCAAGGTCTCTCAAGACGCTCATCTGAAAGTGAATTAAGTTCATACAGCGGCAACGTTGGGAGTAAACGCGGTCCTCCTAGTCATCTTAAACTAGACAGTGTGTCAACCAGTCACCTCAAACTTGACAGTGTGTCGGAAGTTCAAAGCATGTCGGGACAATCGGTTGGTTGATAATGTTCGGAGATTCTAAATTGAGCAGCCCGTCACAGCATAGCTGTACCCGCTCTTCGCGTTTCCGTCTTTTGTGTGCGTGGTATTTGGTATTATAGTTTCGTTCTTTTTTCTGTATTTCAAGTAGGCTTTGCCAGATATAGTGTTTGTATAGTGCTTCTGGATTCGTGTTACTGGTCGAGTTCTCGTGTCTAAATTTCGTACAGGAATCAGTATTAGGAATCGGTATCAGACTGTTTAAAAGATAATGTATCAATCAATTTGAAACTTCAACACTCCCACCCTCCCCTTTACTCTTGAAATCGCTTTTGGTCAAATTCAAGATCGGTTTTCAAATGCCTGGCCATGTGGAAAAATTTGAGCTCAAATATCCCCGCCCTCGTTGGACATGCACCTGTTATGAAGAGGAAAATGGGCCCATCGCGGACATAAACTGATAAAGGGAAGTTTGCAGGTTGTGTTGGGTGTTGCGGATATTGATTTTGGAAAAGCAAATTTGTTCAGCAAATTTGTTCAGTCCCCCGGGCACTTGCCAATATCAAAATCCCGTCCCCCAGAAAAAGGCTGCTGTCAAATGCCCGGGAGTTGCCCGGGAGGGATGTTAAAGTTTTGAATTGATCGATACATAAGGTTTAGCTATTTGCAAATTGGTCCAATGTAGACTTTTTTCCTTCAGGATTCTTTTGTTAATAAGACCATTTTCTAAATTTTAAATTTTAAATTGTATATTGGGAACGACGTACTCTCTAGGGCATAGCCTATTTTAAGTCATTTTACCTTTGTTAAGGAGATTTTTGGAGTTAAAAACAAAATCTATTATAATCGCCTACAAAGTAATATAATATTTGCTAATTTAAACCAAATAATAAGTTACGATCTTTTGTAATCATAACTCAAAATCAAAGATAAATTTTGATAACGAACCTTGAATTAGAAAACGCCGTTTGAAAAGATTTTTATAAGGGTTTGGGGACAAAGTTAGTTAAGCTGCGAGACGGCTTTAAATGTCGTCAGTTCACTCTTTAATTGTAAGTACTTTAATGTATTTTGAGTAATTAGTATTAAGTACATTTTCATTCATCGTGTTCTTGTCGCCCAACAAACAGTGTTACAACTTTGCGGCAATAGGAAAATGCGCGGTCGTAGTTTTCATGTCCCTAGATTTTTTTATTCTTATTGCCGATACTATGTATAGCGCAGCACTATTTATCAGATAAATAAAAAAAGACCGTTTTGTTACGATGTTAGTCTTCTTTGAGTCTTTCGATATGAAAATTTTTCCAATTCTTCGGGAAGTGCGGTAAACCGCGTAGTATAGAGTTACTAGTTGTATACCATTCAAACTCAAACCAGAAGATGGCGAAAGTTGATGGCCAGCATTCTCGGTCATTTTTTTGTACTCTTAGGCAAATAGTTCATGGTAAGTTTGCCAATCAGAACACGCAAATTATCGTTGTTTTGTAATTAAATACAAGAACCACACATCTGAAAAAGCGTATATACATACACATCAAAATTTAAGACAAATATTGATTATAAAACGAATTGTAAAACTTATGAAATTGATAATTATATAGAGAAATTTAAGTATACTTTTGAGGGATATTTTTTTTTGTCATTACTTACGCCAAGAATCTGTAATCCTCGTACAGACCCGTATGTCAGTTAGGAACCAAATTTAGAGGATACGTGTACACAGCTACCTAAATTAACGTTCATATCGAACAGCAAAGTTGTCGTGTTACTTTAGTTGGACTTTAAAAGTTTTAGGAATAACTTAGCAGTTACAACCTCTTATTTTTACCTTATTCTAAAAACATTGATTGATCTACAAACCTATCTCTGTCAGTTTAATAGATGTACACTGACATTTAATAGTGCTTCAAAATCTTATCAATAATAAAGATAATTTAACTGCAATTTCGGAATCATTTATAACTCTTGGAAAGGGGACCGCTTTTGTTTCGCCTAATGGTGTTGGATAGACAACCCTTATATTTTTAGATATTATGAGGAAATATTTGAGTAAGTAGGCATAGATGTCGTGGGAACCAGTGGAACATCAGCTGTTGAGGTTTTAATTGCCATGGCAACGTTTGAGTAAGTAGATGTAGATGATACTTCTGTGGCATAAAGTCGTCTGTAATACTGGCACTTGTTCCACTCCCTCAAAAACCTGATCTTGCAATCATCGACTCTCAACGCGGACTACGATTGGAAATAATAGATTTCCAACTCTTACCACTGACTCCCTAGCCTGTGAACAGGCCCTCTGTGCGAGGAATGGGGAAAACTATATCGAGCTCTGCCCGAGGAAAGGGGAAAACAATTTTGAGCAGCGAGCGAAGCGAGCCGCGAAGAGAATGGGGAGAAGAAGGGGGAAGCAGAGAGCCTTTTCACAGTCCATTCAAAAAACTGTTCAGCTGATATCACTTCTGATTGGTCAGATCTTCCAGTGCTGATAGACGCTTTCTGCGTGTGGTATCGTTTGACAGAAAACAGGGCTTGTGGCGGTTGCGAATTTTCGGAAGTGGTTCAAGGTAACTTTAGCGCCTTGTGTAGAAAGTTTTCATGTTTCTCCGGGATGTTTCTGCTCTTTTTCTCCCTCTCCCAATTCTCCTCGCAACTCGCTTCGTTAAAGCCTGGTAGACCAATCACCAGCCAGACGAATAACACATATTATGGAACCATTGAAAGACTTTCATTAGCTAAGAACGTATACAAGAGTAATCACAGAGCGACTTTGCGGTCTTTGATAACATCACAGGGAACCAGATAGACTACTTCTTGTCACCCGCAAGTTGAGAAGATCGCTCAGTAATGCCAGGAGAGGAGTGGATGATGGCGGCGACTTCCACCTGCAGGTAGCGACTTTGAAGCTGACTGAAGTTGAAAAAATGTTACGTTGAAGAAAGACGTTAGAGACAAGTCTAACACGTAACACGTAAAGGATCCATCCATAACGGAATATTTACAGATCCACTATAATAAGTAGCACTTCAAGACCATGGAGGGCTTTAAAGATGAAATTGAAGAGATGTTACGTTCAGAAAGACATTAGAGGCAAGTACAACACTAAACACCTAAACGATCCATCCAAAGCATTCCAGATCAACTTTAAGGAATAGCACATCCAGGCCAGGGAGGACGTTGAGTATAAAGATGGAACGATCGGCCGGTAAAGTATAAGGGAGAGGGAAGACAAAATAAATCCTGAATTATTGAAGAGGTCGGGCTGAAAACAATTAAGGCTGAGCAACCGGTGAGGAGCGCAAGAAACTACAAAAGGTAATCCGTTTAGAATTTTGCCAATCAAGCCGAGTTGGAAGCAGCAAGGACCTCTGCCAGAAAAGGATACCTGGAAAGTTTCGCTACTCCAGTCATACGATCAAGGGCAAGCAACGCCCTGTCGACTACAGAAGGGTGGCTAAAAAGATGGGCAGTCCAGTTATTGAGTTCTCCAACACTCCTATTACGACTGAAGTACTACACGATCTTTTCAATGCCATCTGGGAGAAACAGGAACCGCTATCGAAATCTTATTGTTAAACTAACCAATATGGACAAACTTACAGAGTATTTGGTTTCAAGGCAGACTGCAGACAAAATAACATGCATGGATCAGTTAGGAGCCCTCCGTAGCAATCTATAGAACGGAACTCCTCCCTGTTCATCAACTTAGTCGACGACCAGTTGACCGCTGGTTACTGGGATTACACAGGAGTTACATCTGCCGAGTCATTCACGAAGGAGAGCTATCGGAAAGTTTAAAACCGCAGTCATGCAAGATTGCCTCTTGTCGCCGTTTTTATTTACTCTTGCGGTTGACTGAATAATGAGAACTATATCTTGTCATGGAAACAGAATACAGTGGACTAACTCAACAACTGAATGGTCTCAACTATGCAGACGATATTTCAAACATTCTAGCGGAAACTTCTAGGAAAGTTAGTCTTCATTTCAGTAACAAGAAAACTTGGGTCATGAGGGTGAATTCCAGAGCCACCACGAACGGATCAGACACTGGATCAACCCGAGGGTCTGATGCAGATGTCGCAGCTAGAACTAACATGGAACGATTTGCTGCAACTCGTTAAAGAAGATCCGGAGGTCTTTTGTAACATTAACCGCTGTTAACGTGAATTACTTTCGTTAAATTTTTGCCTTGACAATTCAAAAGTTACAAGCCCTTGAATTTTATTGTTGGAATCTTTGTGAACCCCTGTTAAACAAAACACGATATCTTTTGATGCAGAAATGGTAATTTTATTTTTGCAGTATTTATAATAAGTTGACTATAATCAAAGCACAAGTATTCACTTTCAAAACTACACTAATATATTCGGAGAAGTGCCGTATATCTCATACTATCTAATGACGATTTCATGCATGTATAAAATATTTCAAATACAGAGTTACTGTTACACTGTGACAGGCTGATTGTTCTTGGAAGATAATAAAAAATAAAACACGAAAGACTATAGCAGTAGCGAAGACAAACGGAACAGTTTCAGCTGAATTGCCAAGAAGATATACTTTGGTTGAATAACCAATTGTTTTCATTATACTGCTCTTGAATCAAATGACAGATGAACTAGACCTGATTGTATTGGTAAATTTCCCAAACTGGAACCCCATATTTTTCATTACGTTTTCATTTTCAACCTCGGTTGTTCAGTTCGCTTGGTTAGTTCTTGTTTTTCTGTACAAAAAGTTTGATTTTGTTTGTGTTACATAGGGAGAAGTTGATGATGACAAGTGACGTTGACTAACGAGGTTTATCATGTGTTTTCAGGGAGCCGATGTAAACCTGACATCTAACTTCAAGTACGTTCAGTAAATTTTGCCTTAAGTGTAACACATCTGCCATCGGGGTTTCTGTCAACTAGATTAGTAAACAAATAAATTGTATGTACAACTTTATAATTCGCTTGTCGTAACTTGGAAAGAAATCAGAAGTTACTGAGCGATCAAGGAGTCTTCTTAAAGTTCAATTTACACATTGATCATTTGGTAGTATTTACATATACTTTGTCGATTGCACGTTTTGCATTGCAAGGTATACAAATGCATCTTTCAAACTTAGCCTGTAATCAGTTCAGGTTAGTAAATTTATCATAGATTTTAACGCGTCGTTTTCGCATCCGTGGGTAAACTCAAGGGCATCACACGGTTGGGGCTATCTGGATGAGATGTCTTAAACTTCAAGCGGTCCACCATTGTCCGTGCGTACTGCAGCCTGCAAACTATTTCTTTGCAGCAACCATGTCGTTCAATGTTCTTCAGAGGAAAGGTTCTAAAATTCTTCTTTTCATCAATATACGTTACAGCGGCCATACGTGGACAGATGATGACTTTAGTGTGATCTTTGAAGAAGTTTATCTTGTTGAAACAAGGAAAGAAACAAAACCAATGTTAAGTATGAACCACTAATTTAGAACCTAAGCAGGGTCGAATTTTTTAGCGTGTTTACATATAGTGTGGTATTTACTGATTCAAGAGAGAACGCTTTCAAGTTTGTAAACCATATACATGGATTACTACGAGACGATTGTTTCTTGATTGCCATCCACTGCTTCCTTTTCTACCCAATCCCGTTTTCTGTTTTAAATATTTTATGTATCACTTTAATTCCACTTCTTTCATTTTTCCTCCCTAAATTTCTTTAACTACCAGGGTTTTCGTCAGCATTTGGAAGTAACGGATAAAGTGGTTCAACTGGTGGAAGGCACGAACTCCTAAGGGGGTCAGGGGGCATGCTCCCACGGGAAATTTATAAAACTCGACTCTCGAAAATCGGGGTTCTTCCGTTTTGCGCAGCAAAATTCCAGGACTTTTCCAGATAATTTCAAGGTGTGCTGAAATTTTTCAAGGTCTCGATATAGAGGAGACACAGTAAGAAAAAGTCAATTTGAGCACCAAAATACGAACTTTCTTCCAGATGTTTTTTGACGCATTCACAAGTTGATGTTTCTTAAAGCGGCAGAAAAACTACAGAAAACATACTTAAAATAATTCTATCGGCACAAAATACACTAAGTGGAGCGCAAACTTATAATTCATGGATTTTTCCAGGTAGCTCTTAAAAAAAAATTTCACAGAATTCCAGGCCTGGAACCAAAATTTCCCAAATTCAAGGATTTCCAGGCCGGAAAGGTTTCTAGAGGAGCTAAAAAGTGCCCACAAAATGAAGTATTTGACTAATTTGACAACTCTAACAGTATCAGTAGTTTACAGTTGTTCGTTTTTCAGGTTATTCCAATACGGACTCAAATTAGAAAGAGTGTACTCTTGAACCCCATATCTCTATGAGCTGCTCTCTAGAGATCGTCCGTTCATCGGATCCAAAGGCTGATTCACTATCGCTATTGAAGTTCCATTCATCACATGCCAATCGAAGATTTCCACACTTAAGTAATAATCATGAACAACCGGACGTTGCGTCCGGTCTGAAATGAGACCCCTGAACTACGTTTCTCTTCTCATTCACGATGTCATGTTTACCAGTTTTTGGCCATTTCCATACTCTACTGCTTACTTTAAACCAAACACTTCCGCTGAGGTATGATACCTTTATATACGTCTTCTTTGTCATGTCCTGAATCTTTTGAAAACTTTTATAATTTATCTGATAACCATACAAATCACTGCAAACAGAAAAAAAAAGTACCTGCAAACTTCCATTACTGAGATGCAGCACAATGGCATGGCGAGTGCGAAACCATTCTCGTAGATATGGTAATCGAGCAAGTTCATCTCCTTCCTTCATTTCTACGTCCCCACCAGCCTAAAATTAGATGATTCATGGTCAGCTGCTCGTGACAAAAAACTGAAATACTTAGAAACTTGACGGTTTTAACAAACTTTAGCTGCCAATGAAGAATCGCCATCTCGCTTCAAGTGCTACAGTTGGGAAAATATAGATTAGAAGAAACCTTAAGTTTGGTACCGGACGTTATAAGAGCATGTATAACAAAAGAGCTCATAATTCCAGTCTCAGGAGCAACAAGATAAACTTTTGGCTATTCGGGAATAAACTTTGGTCCATCACTTACCTTTAACAAATGTTCTTTCATGTAATTATGGAAGTACTTAAGCAGCTTTATTTTCTTTGCTAGATCAGGGAGATGCGAGTAGTCTTCTTCCATGGTATAAGCAGCCGTTTCTTTGCCATCTGCCATGTATGTAAGGGTCCTGGCGAATTAAGAGCAAAAGGCATTGTTACCTAACCGGCAAGTACGAACATTCTTATCCAGACGTTGGCTATCATTGATCTTTAGTTTCGAAACCATTAGTAAAATGGACATCGTTTAAGTTTTTCTTTCCGATCCTTTATTTTCTCCTTTGTTCCAATGGTCCGTAATATCGATTATTTCTCATCCCTCTGACATCCAAGGGCAAACAGAATAAGAATTTTCATCTTTGCTTAAAATGCCCCTGATGAACATGTGTATCATTCAAAAAACTAAAACTTATTGCTCGTATTAACAAAAAATCTAAATCTTTTCTCGAGCCTTAGCTTCGTGATTCACGAGGACGGTTCTTATTGTTCCCCTAATCTATCGCGGATTAGCCCCCAGCAGAAGCTGGTACTCATTTATACAGCTGAGTAGACAGGGACAAGTCAGACTGCCGTCACAAAACAGTTGTCTGACCTGGGCTCAAACTGACTCAACCCTTGAGTTACGAGCTGAACCTGCTAACCGCACGGTCACTGTGCCCCCAACTGCTATTATTCCTTAAGAGATATTTTTGAATTTGCTTCTACTTACTCTCCATCTAAATTCAAAGTGAGCCTAGTGGTGTCATTGAACAGTACTCCAACACTGCAGTCTGATAACTGGTAACCCAGACCATATTTGTCAGAATAGTCCACCCATTTCGCAACCCAGTACACAGGAGCCATTGCCGGATCCTCTGCTTCGTCTATGAATAAAGTAATGTAACACGAGTGTAAGTTATCTTATAATTACCTTAACTTCGCAAGCCATGAAACAAACGCAAATTCACGCGATAAATTTTCTTTATCTATAGCATATCCAAAACACTGGATCAGTTGTATCACTAGTACTCGATCCATATATAAGTTTGACTGTTTCTTTACCAAAAAGTTTAACGGGATCGTAAGTAAAGTATACGGTTGTATTGTTTTACCAAATAAAGGTTTTGTTTCGTCAAAATACAAAATGTTTTGTCAAATTTCGCTAATTTTCTTGAAGAAAAATAATAACTTCAATATCGCGTTAATTTTCTAAAATTGAAAACGTCGGGTCGTCCAAACCGCGTTAATTACCACGACGTTAATTTCTTGTGCGTTAAATGAGTGAAATCGACATTTAAGGTAATAAGGTATAATTGGAACTGCGTTCGAAAGACGTTTCGACAGACAAGCCTAAATGACGAGACAAGACCAAAAGCAGTTCCGATCCCTCTGTGCTTCGATCAAACAGCCTTTTTGATGCGCCATATGTGTCTTGCAGACGAAGTTTTAGATAACGTTTGTAGTTGGAGCTTTAAATTTTGGCGATTTTTTAATGTTTTGAGTACGTATGACAGACCAGTTGTTCTGCATTCTAGAACGTCATTTAGGCTTCAGAAATGCAAAGTGTAAGAAAAAGGTATCTATCAAAAAAGGGAAAATTCGATTTCGATCGGTACATTCAGGAAGCTGGAATGCTTGCAATTTAGGTGCACGTGACTCCACCAAAATCTGGAGATTTGAAATTTTGTTCTGGAAATAGCTTAAGCTTGCTCATGCTTAAAACTTACCAAAATTCATGGGGTCCTTTTCTAAAGGTTTGCTTGCCAAGCAGGCACTGATTTGCTGGTGTAACTGTGACAAAAACCAGTCAGAAGGGATATCTAAAGAAAACCAATAAATTTATGTTACAATGTGTACTAAAGTCATTCAGTTTATGGGTTAGAGTATAGGAAGAGGGAGCAAAACGTCCATACATTAAATAATTGACAAATCATACAAAGAACCCAGTTGTTGTTAACTAACCTACCACTGGGTATTCTCCACAGTTGTGACACTAACCTTAATTTAAAATTTCCCTTGGAAACTTGGAAAGACCTCTTTATGACCACTTTAATCTTGCCAAAACAATCTCCCTGATTTTTCTCAAACTTTTCGCAACCCTGGTTTTCAAGATCTTGTTAAGGTAAACAACTATTTATCTTTGGTAGAAAAAAAGTTACATTTCAACTGCTATTCATAGATTAGATTCATACCTTCAGTCTGTTTCTGAAGTTCTTCAGCACCATTCTGCCCAGGAAGTACCAACTGACTGATTTCTCCTGCAATTACCCGAACACCCAATGACTTCCTTTTGCTTCGTGGATCAAACTTTACAGCTGCATTTGGTTCAGACCCTCTTGAATTCAGCTCTAACAAAGGTTTTCTGGAACTCTGGTAGCTAGCAAGGGTTTCTTTCGGGAATCTTGGTTCGGTTGTCAAGCAACTAACTGGTAGTCTTGATGGAATGTACCCCTTGGTAAAAAAGTCATCACTCAAGATCTCATCCATTGTTGGTCTGGTTGATGGGTCTGGCCGAAGTAACTTGATGATAAGCAATTGTGCAGTGTGATTAACCCTGCTTGGAATTAAGTATTCGTTCCTCTTTATTCGCATGTAAGTTTCTTTTAGGGAACTTGTTTCAAATGGAGGCTTGCCAACAAGTAGTGTATACCTACAATGCACAATAAGCTTGTAAGTTGTTGTTTGCACACGGTTGCAAGCAAAACCTTGGGTAATAATTTTCTCAATTCCACTGTCTCTGCTGATGTTATTTGGATGGAGCTGAATTTGAATGACTTCTTTGACTTGTCAAATGTGCCCCTTAGGCTTGGCTTGCAACTGTGCACAAACATGAACATGTGGCAGATCCTTTCAAGATACCGTGTATATCTCAGAACACTGCCTGATCAGCATTTCAAATGTCATATATGGTCCTCAAAGACAACTAAAAAATTTTACTAAGTATCTTTCAACTCATTAACAAGCAATGAAACCATGGTAAAGGCAAGGTCTTGAACTGTAATTAATTTTGTCTCTATTTAGAATAATTTTATATAAAGTAAAAGTAAATTTTGACTAAACCATAAATTTTCTAATTAGACCTTCCAGATGGCATGGGGGGCTTATTTAAAAATTGTCATATATATATATATATATAGCCAAAGACAGAAACACAAGACGAAGTCCAGATACCTTTGAACACATTTAACAGCAACTATAGTAACTGTGGTTCCTCGGGCATTATAGCCAGCACTATTCAAAAACTGATTAACAGATAGTCATTGACAAAATATGTTTGTGACAAAAATATATGCTCTTTGTTTTAGCTCCTTTGTCTTTATAAGGGATTAATGCTGGTGCTTGGGGGTGGGGCTTATTAAAGTGTTAAACTCTGTAGAAAAGGTAGATAACATAAGTTTCATATATCTTAAGTAATACTTACATAATACATCCAAGGGACCAGACATCTACTTCATAACTATGGCCCTTCTTGTTCAATACTTCTGGCGCTATGTAGTTTGGTGTACCACAGAGTGTTCTAAACAATCAACAAAAAATGACTGTCATCTATCAAATGTTCAAAATTTCAAAGATTTAAATAAACAGTCAAAACAACATACTGTGCTGACCGCTCAACAAATTACTGTGCACAGAATTTAAACATGTCAAATTTTTTTGCAAGCATAGACTTTCTTTGACCAACCTTTTCTTCCAGCATAAATCTGTCATATTTTGTGTATATATATATTGATCTATGAGATCAATTTGGCGGGGGAGGGTCCAAATTGTATATATACTAGTTGAGCACCAGCTAAAATTCTTCAATTTGTTCGGCACCATAGACGACATAAGCCAATGTTCAGCTTGGAAAGGTGCAAGGTCAACTTCTGTCAACAATTATATCATTTACCGAATTTTAATTTATTTAAACACTTTTGGCATCATAGGAGACAAAAGTCAATAGCTTGGAAAAGCTATTAGTTGTCAAATGTGGCACTATTACATTTGAAAAGAAAAATAGGTATATGACAACAATTACTACACAGTGAATCTCGAGACAGCAATAATATTATTATGAGGTCAAATAAAAATCAATTTTTCAGCAAAATAAATAATTCATCTTTCCAAGTGATTACATGTTTAACATATAAAGCCCAAAGTTTACTAACATTTTTTAACAGTACAGTGGCCAATCTGTTTAAATATAAAACACACTGGCATTGTTTATGATCGTATAAGACCAAAGTGATGTTTTTGAACCTGAAAGGTGGAGTGCATGCCCAACTCGTAAGCTAGCCTTAAAAATAAAAAGTCTGTGGAATTATACTTAAAGGCTCTCTGGTAAAAAAAAAACTGTGAGCAACCAAAATACTATTCTATTTAGCATTCAAACTATCTAAATTTTGTATTTGGAGCAACAATCTATTAGGAAATATCATTATATACTCTTTAATAGCTATAGTTTCACTGAAAGAAGAACCATGTACTGTTTATTTGAAATAATTACACAACTTTAATAACTTACTTTTTTCTTTCCCCTTCACATTCAAGTTTCGTAGCAAGACCAAAGTCTCCTAGTTTTATCTCCATGTCATCATTTAGGAACAGATTTCCTAACTTCAAATCGCGATGAATAATATTGTTTCGATGAAGATAGACACAAGACTCCACAATTTGTTTCATGTAGTAACGTACTTCAGGCTCTGTTAATGGCTTAGGTTTTCGTCTTTTATGAACTTCCATCAGGGACTGAAAAAACAGAATTTTATTATAGTTTAAGCTGTCGAACATTCCAAGGTTTATTGAATTTTTTAAAGCTCTGTAACATACATGTTCGTTTTAAATCAAGAAAAATAGGGTCTGTTTAAACGGTTATTTTCCATCTAAAATTATACTACTACCGTGTTTTTCCTTGGTTCAGATTTTCTTAAAGTAGTTTAATTAAATTGTGTACAAGTTCTTATCAACTATCTATACAAGAGATATATCTCCCTTTTTCTTTCAGATTTTCTTCGTCTAGTGGTACTTGAAGTTTTATTATTTGGCCCAATCTAGTGGGAAAAAAATTATGTATGTGCATTTTGAAATACAAAATTCTCGGCCTAGATTCCTTTAAAACATTATAATTGAAGAGCAAACTAGTGTTAAGGTTTTTTCGATAACAAAAGATGGAATTTCAAGTGCATTTCTAATGTTTTTTTCTTTTTATCATTAACTTAAAAATTTTAATTTCCTTCTACAGTATCTAATTTAGACATTAGTTTCTAAATCTAATACGAAATTCGGAAGTGTGCCGCAGGCAAACTGCATTTCATATTATCTAAGTAAAAAGATCAAACCAAATTTAAGACAATTTATGCGTTACAAAAATTCATGTTTCTAGTATCTCCTATTACACCAACTGTTGAATACACCTCAGTTGATAGATATTTAAAATAATTTATATTCTTAATTAGACCCCAAACAGCGTTTTTTTGTAGCTGCAACCAGCTGTTCTGTTCAGCTGTTAAACAAGACAGTTACTCCTTCTTTGAGAATGCAAAATTTAATATATTTCTTCTATGACAATTTTATTTCAAAAAATAAATTAAGAAAGAAGATTGGAGATCAAGGTAGACTTTGGAAACTTGCCATTAGACTGTTGTTGTTAGGGCCTCTTTCTGAGTCCTGATCTTTCGCATTGTCTTCGCCGCGGTCGAGCAGGTGACAGAAACTTTTATTTCAACGCCCTTTCGCTTAATATTTGAATAATTGGACGCTACACGTCGGGCATAATTTTAATTTTGTTGTTTTCGCTATAGTAAAATATCAGACGGTACACGTAAACATTAGTGTAATACTATTATATGCTTGTATATACTATAAATCTTTCAACCAACTCAACCTGATAAAAAACACAAAAAGTTTTATATACTGCAAGAATAACTAAATATTTTGCTTTTCCCACGCAAAGCCAAGGCATCTCAGTGGGCCTCGGTTTCCAAATATCGAACAGCGCAGATCACACATCAGAAGATATTACGTTGACACCAAATGTATATACGTTTTATATCATAAATCCAAGAAACCACGGATGTTAGACAGCGGTTTAGTTTTTTGAGAGTCATAATATTCATCTTTTCACAAGGAACTTAAAACCTTTTTTTAATCAAATACTATTTGAATTTACTTTACATATTTGCAATTAGGAAGCAAACAACCCGAATAAAGCGCGTCGCGTGATGTACATAACATGAAATTGATTTCATTTAATAAATGAACTGTATATGTTTACCACTGCGAAATAACCGCAGTGCATGCAAATCACAAAAGAAGCCTTTCGGAGGTTTGACGATTTATGCAGAGATTAAAGAAACCCTACCCTTCGGCGGCATATCTCGAGAAGGATGTATACATAGTCGTCGTCTTCAAAAAATCCTTGGAAGCCAACGATATGTTTGTGGTACAGAGTGCGATGAATTTTGATCTCCATTGTCATCTGAAATTAAAAGCAACGAACTTTTAGCATCA
Organism: Hydrozoanthus sils; assembly: GCA_027575215.2. Taxonomy (NCBI): domain Eukaryota; kingdom Metazoa; phylum Cnidaria; class Anthozoa; order Zoantharia; family Hydrozoanthidae; genus Hydrozoanthus; species Hydrozoanthus sils. The sequence goes on along the minus strand of JAOBRD020532689.1, from coordinate 6,890 downwards.
ACCGTATTTGGTTTGGTCTATTGACTATTTTAAGTAATCTGCAAACTACTGCAGTTTGGTTGCAATTGGGAAATACCTTCTCCTTTTGATGTTGCTTGGTCAGTAAGGTCTTGGGCACAATTTTTCCAGCATAAACAACCTTCGTATCCAAATCAGTAAGTTCATAACATTTTGCAAATCCGCCCTGAGAAATGAATTAAGAGAGATTTACATCGACGTCACTCGTTAAACGGTCACTGTTGCTGACAATAATTTTTGAAATTCAAATTTAAAACCCGCTTTATCTTTAAATACCTTCCCCAAAAATCGTCCTCTCAAATAGCGCTTTTTCGTAGAAGGATCGACAATGATTTGGTCTACTTCTTTAGGTTGCCTTGGAGGTTCAGCCATGTACTTTTCTACCCGGCCCCGTCCAGTATATCGATCTCTTCCTGGCACTTTCAGCATACTGCTCGAGAACGATTTGATGAGATGTTCTAATGTTTTGTTGCAAAGCCTGTGTTTTCAAACTGCTTCGAGAAATCAAAGGAACAACTGTTAATTTTTTAACGACACGACACTATTAAAAATTTTGTGATTTGCTTTTGTTTCTGATGGAGCAAAAAAAATACCATCCCCTCGCAATCCAAATCCGAAAACGAATGCCTCGTGAAGGCACATCGGCAGTTGGAATCGCTTTCAAATGGAATGCCATTTTGTGATTGGCCAATAAAATTTTAAATAAAGCAAACCGTTCATTTTATAATTTATCAACCAATCACAGGCAACCAGAAAAGGCCAGCTCGCTAAGCAAAGTTGTGGGCCCACCATCAAAATAGCCAGCGGATAGCAGCTGAAAATTTCAAAATGGCGAATGTATTCAAGTTTGTGGAAAATACAACTGCCTTACTAAATTTGGAAAGGGAAACTGAGATAGAAGAGACAAAAGCCCTAAGAGAAACTACCAAACCTTCAGAGCTTCAAAGAAGGGGAGTTTGTTTGTTAAAACTAAGAATCCGAAGTCATAGCACTGGGTTGTATGGTAGAACACTATTGTCGTTCGAAACAAGAAAACCAGCTGCAGGGTCAATAGTTGGCAGTCTTCCGGCCCATTCTTTCACGCCAGGTTTGTCCCGTTTAGTTTTTTTGTCTTCTTTTGTGGTATGACAAAAGGGTATTTGAAAACTGACCAGTGTATTTTACAAAGATTGCTCCAAAGAGATAAAAAAAAAATTAACGAAGTTTAAAATACACAGGGGCTTCAAAAACTGCTAAACGTGTTCAACATTGAAGAGCTTATAATTTTGTTAACTCATTTGTAAACAATGCAAAGTGTAAAAATGAAATTAAGGTGCTTCAATGGAATTCAAATGTACAATCTCAGTGATATGGTGCATTGAATGAAGATTGTGAGTTTCTATACTTTATACTAGGTTTTGTTTTAGCTCCTTGGTCACTGCTGTTTCAATGTGGGTGGAAAGAAGATCCAGTAAAGGGGCAAGCGCCTTAAAATTGATTTGACACTGCTTAACAGCCATTGGACGTTAAGGTTCCAGGGGTTGCCAATGGTTGTAAGGAAAAACGCTTTTAAATAGTGGAAACCACCTAACTGCTGAATACCCTGCCACTACGGTAATTTATTACTGTGCATACCTCGCTCTATAAAAATAGATGCACATTACAACCACGAACAAAAGATGGCACTTGGTGGCAGGGTATTCTGCAGTTACTCCTGTAATAAACATTGTTTCAACTTCACATGCTACATACAAAGTAAATTGTATTAACAAGTTTTAATATACATTTAAAATGAAAACAAAACAAAGTTAACATCAAGGGAACAGGGGGGATAAGCCCTTAACATCCATGGTGGCAAACCAATTTTAGGACACCCCCTAATGCTGCCGCAAATCTCAAGTTCATCCTATATAATAGCCTTTATCATAACCATGTGATTGAATTGTTTTTACTTATCTGACAAACATAACTTAACTTGGTAAATTCATGATTGATCCTTGAAACTCGGACTCTAAATGTTTCACAAATGAGCTCATTTATTACTTACAGTAATAGATATATTTTCAACTTTTTTGTTCTTTTTTTGGCACTATGTAAAGGTAAATACATAGTCTATGTTTGTTTCATTTTAAGGAGACATTGCTGGTCTTGGCTGGTCTGGTTGTAACAAAAATACAGCTGAATTAGGATCTGGAATTGTGACTCGTGTCACTCAAACTGTCATTACAGTTGCGTTTGATGAGACCAGTGAGACTTTGTTGGTTGACAATGATGGCTCATTTCAGTTGACTAAACTGGCAAATGATACCACATACAGAAGAACTAAAAGGTGACTAAACTGAAAAATAATCAAAAGTTTAAATGAACTTTCTTATACTTTAATTTATATTAATATTATTTACAAAGCCAGCATTGCAAAGTGGGGTTGGATGAGGGCTAGCTAAATCCTTTCACAAGCCTAAGTGGCTCATAGGGCCGACACTTATCTCCAGTTTCTGTAGTGTTGAGCAGATGAGAGTCTTTGATTCCCCCAGGATCAGGACACTAATCCATCACAGGTTAACTCCCACCAGAACTGGTACTCATTTATACAGTTGAGTTGACTGGAACAAAGTCAATTTAAGTGTCTTGTTCAAGGACACAATACAGTGGGTACTCCCTGGGCTCAAACTCACAACCCTAGGATTATGAATCAAACATGATAACCGCTTGGCCACTGCGCTGCCAACAGCATTGGATGAGGGGGAGGGATGAATATCCCTGCACCAACCTCAGAGGGGTTTAGTACTTTTGGCACTGGTAATTAATTTACAATGCCAACTTTGCTCCATTAGCTCATTTTGTTAACAAATCCTTTTAGTCCCAGTCAGGGTGGCAAGGTGGTAGAGTACTCAACTCTCAACAACGCGACCTGGGTTCAAATCTTGGCCCATTAAGTATATGAGCTTGGTTTGTGCTCCCTCTCTGACGTCCAAGATTTTCTACAGGTTCTCTGGTTTCCCCTTCTATCAAAAACCACTAATTACCTTTACAATTAGAATTTTGAGGTTATGTCATATATTATTCACCCAAGTACTACTCTTCTTTTCATTTCAACAAGTTCGGGAGAAATTTTCATTACCAGTTGTTTTATTTTGTATGTAAGGAGAAGTTAGATATTGATTTAAAACTGAGTCAGTCTGGATGGTTTAAGGACGATATTATTGTAAAACTTGCTCAACTGATGTTTTTAAAAATTTCCCTACTTAAAGATCATAATATTTGTGTCCAAATTGGAAAGAAATTAGGCTCACTGATTTCATTTCAAAGAAACAGCATTTTTGTGTGGTTTTCAATAGTGCATGACATTTTCAAATTGCTGATAACTGCAAATACGAAAAAGATCATGCAAAAGAAGGGCCACCAACCATTTAAAAGAGACTTTTTTATAGTTTACTAATATTAAGTGATTAGCATATATTTTGTTTTTACTTTAATTTGAAAACAACAATTACTTCCCCGCAATCCAAGACAATCATAAAAATTAATGTGTTGAATAAGGTATTGAATTCTAAAAATAATTTATTTTCAATTATTGACACATTTAGTGCTCTAAATGACTTGGCCAAGTACAGTGGTGGGCCAGCAAGCCATCTTATAGATGTTCTATTTGGTAATGCAGAACTTGGTGCAAGCATTGAGCTCAAGCGATTTGGCAATGACAAATCTCAGTATCCATTGTTCAACAACAACCTTAATGATTCCCAAAGAGAAGCAGTTGAGTTTGCTTTGTCACAGCCAGAAGTTGCTGTCATACATGGCCCCCCTGGCACAGGCAAGACAACAACAGTTGTCGAAATTATCCTTCAGGCTGTAAAACTTTTTGATATGAAGGTAATTAGAACTGATTATTATTGTAGGGTTGCATTCATTTTACCCTATTCCAACTATTCCAGATTAAGAAAAAGGTTTTGAATTTCTTCCAGATTGTCAGGGCAGTGAAATATCTGCTTCCAACTTCAATTCAAAAGAGTTTTATCATTGACAAACATTTTATTAGTAACTTTGCTGAAAAAAACAGCAACATGTCTCAAACAAAGTTTTTATTCCATGTATTCCTATTCTGGAATAGGCCCAAAAGGAATGCACCCTAAAATAGAATTAATTACGTAAAAACTTTAATTAATATTGGAGAACTTGACTGCTGATTGTTCAAAGCATTATGATTATCAATTAAGACTACCACACTCAAACCTTAATAAATGAAATTATTTGGCTACTTTCAAGTCTAATTAGTGTTAAGATAATCTACTGGTTCTTACTAATTTTACCATTATGATAATCAAAACTACCACAGCAAGAGATCTCAAAGTAAACGGTTGAACATCCAGGGTGAACAGATATGGAAATAGGAAAATAAATAATTTTCATTATACTTGGCTTAAAGTGCCTATGAAGTGAAATATTTGGTATAGATTTTTGTAACTCGATGGATACACCTTGCTAAATGAGGTGTAGCAGTGAAAATATTTTGTCAAAATTTTTTATAGTTCTTGAGATATTAACATTTAATGTTTTCAACTCATGACATCACAAGGTTAAAAGGCAAAGTTTCAATTTTTTTGAAATCTGTTGCAAATCCATAACCTTTGGGTGAATTTTAGCCAAATTTGGATGAATGGTTTATCTAGAGGTTTTCTTCAGATTTGTTACTAATTTTTGTTGCCATAGCAACAAACTGGGTTCCAGGCTTCAAATCAGAATTTCTTAGTTAATGAGGTTTTTTTGTCAAACCAGAAGTTGTTTAACAAATTACAACAAAATTTCTATTTGTCTTACTAAGGAAAAGAAAAAAACAGTTATTTGGCTTAATTGTCATGGTGAAAGTTCTTGGAACAGCAGAAAATTAGCTTTTTTACAAATGGGGGTCTGGAACCGAGTTTGTTGCCAAGATGATGAAAATTTGTTACTTTTCTGAAGAAAACAGTAACTAAAGATACATCATCAGTCCAAGTTTGACTCAAATCCACCCAAAGACTATGGATTTGCAGCAGGTTTCAAAAAATTGAAGCTTTGCCTTCTCACCTTGTGACATCATCAGTTGAAAACATTAAACGTTAATTTCCCAAGAACCATAAAAAAATTTGACAAAATTTCTTCACTGCTATTCCTTAATGTAGACTATTTTCATAAACGGTAAAAGTTGGAGCAAAAACTGTCATAGCAATGTTTTGGTTTGCTTCAAACCCTTGGTACTAACCTTGTGAAGGATGACTCACCTCAGTCGACAGATGTCCCAGTTGGATGTCTGTTGGCCAACAGTTGGTGGTTTTTTCTCTTATTATAATAGATCACCAACTGTTCCAGGCTGACAGTCAGTGAACTTCTGGTGAACTGTCAGTAAATTGTCGATGAATCATTAAGCATTAAAGGATTGAATGCCCTTTTTGGACCAGGAACTGGTCCCCAGACGCTGCTAATCCTGTTGTTGTTGTTGTTGTTGTTTAGGGCGACATTTCTTGAAGAAACCCTTAGAAGGCTCTGTCAGTTTGCATCATATTGCAATAAGACTTCCCACAAGGACCCTAAGAGATATTCCCCGTCAATTGACAGAGTTAGATTTTTTATTTCTGGATTTTTAGGGAATTTACGCACATTTTTAAGATTGCGCCATTCAGCGGTATTCAAAATTATATGCATAGCTGTCGCTGACTAAAAGAACTAAAGCTCCATCAGTTTGCATCATACTGCCATTAAAATTTCCTGCAATGACCCTAAGGGATATTCCCCATCGATAAACGGAGATAAACATATTCCCCAACAGAGTTAGATTTTTGATTTCTGGATTTTTAGAGAATTTATGAGCAATTTCAGATTATGCCATAAACATTGCAATTCACAGTATTCAAAACTAATATGCATAGCCGAAGCCGACTAAAAGAACTAAAGCTCCGCCAGTTCACATCATATTGCGATAAAACTTTTCACAACAACCGTAAGGGATGTTCCCCATCGATAAACGGAGTTAGATTTTTGATGTCTGAATTTCTAGAGAATTTACGAGCAATTTTAGATATAAACGCTGTACACATTGGAATTCACGATATTCAAATTAATATGCATAGCCAAGGCTGACTAAAAGAACTAAAGCTCTGTCAGTCTGCATCAGATCGCCATAAATGTTTGCACAGTGGTTATAAGCAGAAATCTCTATTGACTGACTAAGTTAGACTTTTATTTTGGATTCTTGAGGGACTCTACAAAAAGTCAAGCAATTCTTGATTGTACTGTACAACACAAATCTTTTATTATTATTCGTTGAGAGAAATCAAGTTAAAATATTTTCTTTGTTTTCAACACTAATGACTAATGACTAATGTGGTTGTGATCCATTGCCGAACTTGAGCTACTTTCGCAAATGAATAAAGCATACAATATTTCATTAGACACAATGACTCAACTGCACATGCAGTATATAGCTAATATCGCAACTGCAGTTTAACTATGTATGATGGTCAACAAAGTAAGAATCGGCATACAGTGTATGGGAACGAGGTAAAAGCCATCAAGTAAAATGTATGTGCAAGGAAATAACCAAAGTACAGGGTGTATATTTCAAACTAAAGCAGCCGGTAGCCTTTGTTGTTACTCATCACACAAAATAAGTAAAAGAAACTATGTTTGAAAAGTAATTCTGGTTGTCCATTACACACTGTAAATATATTGTGATGTACCAGTTCCTGGTCCCGTAGTACGGTCGTACTTGTTGCTGATACTTGATTAAGTACCTTAAGCAAGAACAACAAATTTGTACTTCAGATAGAAATCTTCGCTCCAAGGGGGCACTACGCCTGAAAGTACCTTTAGAAAACAATACCTTCCAAGACAATTCTTCAAGACTTTTTAATAGTTTA
>JAOBRD020532481.1:6399-16807 GCA_027575215.2 Hydrozoanthus sils | reverse complement strand
AACGCCTTCCTTGTGGAGAGAGGAGTCCATAATACAATAAAAACCAATACCCCTAAATCAGGCTTTGAGAAATTGAGCTCTGAAAAAGTGGTGGGGGTGGGGTAGGGGGTCTGCGCCGCCACTCACCACCTCCCCTGACAAAATTGGGTTCCTTAAAAATACCATTGTTCTGACTTCTTCCCTTACTGTTCAGCAATTCATAATGTCTGTTCTACCATGTTTATTCACTGGAATGTTCGATTCGTTACACCGCACTAGTAACTAAGTATCAAGCCACGTTTTAGTGCAGGAAAACACTATTAAGACGTCGTCACGAACAAGGTCTATTTTTTCCGCTTATAAGCCCACCTTCCCTCCGTTTGCAAGCCCATCCAAAACCCCTTAAAGTTACATATGCCCAAGGTTTTACGGTTTCTCAGTTTTGAGCTTTATTAATTTTTTTTTACTTCCACACCCGCTCTACGGGACACTAAAAATCTGAGTAAATCCCAGGGGAAATGTCTATTCATTCATTTATTCACAAAACAACTATTGTACAAACAATTAACTTTAATTTTCCTTGTTTAACACTATTAAGGGAAATATTTACTTATCAGTAGAAAGTACAATAAGGCAGCAACACTGTTTGGGCTGACACATGCAAATCCTTTTTACTGTTAATCATGGCAAAAAATGTTGTGTTCTGTTTGTTTTGGCTATGGTAGACCTTCTGGTATAGTGTTGTATTTCACTATCGTTTTAATTTATCATTAAGTTCTTTTCTTTGCCTTGTTGTGTGAATACTTAATGTTTTACATTGAACTACTTCTAATAAGTTAAACTCGAGTCCGTATCAGATAACCACAGCCACTCAATCTTTTTCTGTTCTGCTTGCGTAGAAGGTTCCAACTTTTGTCGTTGCAATAAATGAATATTAATGACTGTTTTGTCAGCAAACCGACCTTTTGTTAACGCCGGAAAATAGAGTCAACTCTATATTTTTCGTTATTTTCGAAGAATAAGCAGACTTTCAAAACAGCATCTACATTTAAAGGGATTTTCTTGTTATACTAAAACCAGAATAATTATAAGGCTACTATAGAGAGTCACAGCTGAGTAATGTTAAGAAAAGTTCAGAGTAGAAAAAGTATAAAAATAGTAAGGTGTGTGTTTTGTCTTCGAGGAGTGTCTTTGGAAAACAAGACTCGCAGCACAGCAGGAGACAAGTAAAAATGATTTATTTTTAAAATTCATTTTCAAGCAGATTCCTTTGATTGGAATTTCTGGAGGTACCAACTCATTTTTAACAACACAAACGTTACAGACAGACTGCCAAACCTATGAGAGTCTTGTGAATTTAGAGATCGAAGGTAAAGGTAGGTTCTCTTGTTTAGTTTTCATCAAATTAAACTTTTATTTATAAGAACAAAAGTTTTGTAATTAGCCAATATTTAGCACTGATCGCCAAAATGTGAAAAGCTCTTACAATAAAAAAAATTGCTGTTTATGTCTCTAGATAAAACTGAAACAGGTATTAAAAAACTTCAAACTTGCACACAATCAAAATGCACCCAAGAATCAACAGCATTTTGTAAAATTTTACTCTCAAGTTTTTGTAATATTTTCCCCACTAGGGAAGAATAATTGCAAAATGTTGATTAGAAGCAAGCATTCCTTTTTCTAACATTGTATAAGTCCTATTTCTTCATTTGATAAATGCAGACAATCTTTTGAAAAGCAAGAGATGTAAAAGAGGTTTAGCCAACTAAAATTTACTGAAAGCAACCGTAGTATACTCCAACTGAATTATATTTAAAACAACCATAGTTTGTTATAATTAATGAGAACTTTTCTTCAATAAATATGTTGTAAGTGTTGTAGTTATTGAAGAACAACAATCACTGGCTTTTTTAACAAAATTAATATCCAAGTGTGCCGACTTAAAGCTACCGAGTTTATCAGTTCGTTATTCATTATTGATAGAAAATATTCTCAGTTTCAAGAAGGTAGGCAAACTAAACTTTTAGTGCTTCGTGGTTTAGTGCAAAAAAACCTCAGTTAAATTGAAAAATATTTCATTATTCAGTTCTTTGATAGAACGCTGTTCTGGGGGACTCTGTTTGGACAAACTTGGCAATGGGAATTAGTGTATTGGTAAACCACTTTCCGAGGTAGGAGCGGGTTGTTTTTGTATCACATAGTGGGTGTTCCACTGTTTAGATCTTGGCACCTGCAGTATTAACCCAGCAGTTTGTGGCGAATTCAGTATTGTGTTCTACGTAGAACAGAACAGTGAAGTAAACGTTTATCGGTTGGCGTGGAATGACACAGTCTCGGTGCTGGTAAAACTCAAAGCTTCTTCCTTTTCTATGTCTAGGTTTCTGTAACGTCTTTTGATTATTTAGCAGTGTAAAACAACAGAATATGAGTTCTTTTGTTGGGGTTACGGGAAACAAATATACGGACAGATTTAATCAAGTTCTTTTTTATCCTTCTTTTTATCAAAATGATTTCTTTTGTAAATGAATAGAATCTTAATAGAATCTTAAGTATAGAATCTTAAGTATAAGCACTGAAATGGAGAAAGGTGCCGATTAAGAACTAACAAATTCTTTGTTTTATTTTGAATGAAAATTGGGTTAAAATTAGTTGGTTAAAGGAACTGGGTCAAGTTTTAGAACAGGATGCTTTTTGGTGAGGGTTTTGCCCGGGTTTTGTTTCTTGGAACAAAGCCATTTACCTATTTTTGAAAAAGGGGAGATTCTGGCTTAGAATACGGACAAAGCACAAAATCAAAACAATTTAAAGGTGAAAAGATAAGCCGTAAATCATCCAGGTTTTTACACAATAAGAAGTTAGCCAATCAGGTCTCAAACTAAAACTTAGCTTGACAACAAGTTAAGACAACCAATTTGCTGATAACAAGTCGAATTAACCAAATATTAGCTATAAAAGTTTAGCCAGATTCAGAAAATTAAACCTACTAACTGGCTTACAAATAGTTAACCAAACACTGACTCATGAAACCTCGCTGTTAACTTCTTGATTAGCAAAATATCAGCTTATGGATACACAAGGTGAAATTTACCTTTGAAAAATTCAATAAAACAAGAAAACATATACTAAATTCAAAAGCTCATTTTACCATCCTGAATTTCAAAACCATAAGTTTAACTTATCGGTTGAAAAAAATTAAATGAATGTAACATGATTTTGAAAACGAGAATGAGTCAATCAGTCAGAAACAGAGGCGAGTAAATGATGGTGCGACTTAATGCCACCTGGCTTTCACAGTGTGACTTTACGCGTGGTCACGCACATTGGTTTCTGAGTGTCTTGATAGTTAAAAGTTCCCGTAAGTCAAATTTTGAACACTGAAACATTTGGCCTGATTTTAAAGTTTTGATATTTTGGAACTACTGTGCTTTAGCCAACCTGAAGTGTTTAATTCACCCTTGCCATCTGCCGTACATGCATCTCTTTTCCAGAGTCTCGATCGATCAACAATTTGATTTCGCATCAGAAAAGTGATAATCTAAAATAATGACTCATCGTAAAAGGGAGTTGATAAAACAGTTTTATAGTTACGATCTTCCCTAAAGATGATAAATTTGGTATAATGAATCACTGAGTTCGAAATTCTTATTTACTCAGAAAAAGATAGTTTTGCAAGTAAAGCTGCGCTTTTTCCTAATCTGCTAATTCCATTGTTACCTTTTCCAGTTCCAGTCCTTCCTTGCCCACGGCCATTTTCGCATTCATTTCGGTTAAAAATCAGTGTAAACATTGATGTCTTCAGAAAGCTTAGCTCATCTTCTTTATAAAGACAACAACAAACAAACTGTTTTTCTCTGTTGTACATCTTGAGGTCTTAGCAGTGCGTCAGAGTTTCCTAAAAGCTTCTTCTTTATAACGATAGATTTGTCACCTACTTCATCTCCTCGGATTTTTGATTACTACTAGTCTGAGGATGTGCATGAAGCTACTTTCTTTTAAAAAATTTGATGGCCTGAATTTAACCAATTTTTATCACACTCATCTCTTCAACGCATTTTAACAAAATGATATATATATAAATATAAAAAGATATCTAAACAAGTAGGTAAAATCAAAGATGACACATCGAGTTTTGCGCGTCAGCGCTCGAAACTTAAAGTCACAGAGAATCGATGCGTCATTTTTGATTTTACCTATTTGTATACTTTTCTCTGCTATCATAGTATTGAGCTTTTTACGACACGGTGAACTGTATCTACTTATATAAAAAGATATCTAAACAGAGACAAATTTCCTGTCTTGCTTTTGTTTTTTTGTTAGAAACGCTCTTCTTAAGGCAATGCATTTTCGGTAGATACAAAGAAAGAATTAAGTTTAAACAGACAAACGCAACTGTATTATTTATTTCCAAAACAGAACTTGGTAAATAGATTAGATTGCAGAAATAAATTTTGTATGCCTCACGAAGTGTAGGTACAAAAGCTTTGAACTTTGGTACTGGCGCAGGAAAGAAAAAAAACCCAAGAATACAAAAATAAGTGAAGTTTAAATCGTCCATATAGCATTTGGAAAATCGAACCTATATTTTTTGGTCTCTCCTTTTCAAACTCCAAGAATAGAAAACCTATAAACAATATTTTTTTTTGTTTACTTTTATGACGCGGGTTTTGTATGTTTAAACGACCATTGGTTAAATTCAACGTTTTATTGGTAGTAAAACTTGCATTCAGCAAATAGAGTATCGTTTGCTGGTTGACTAATTTAACTGTGTTTATACTAACCACACTTAAATTGTAGTGTTGTTTTAGAACAGTTTTATTTTATGTAAATTTTGGCAGCGGTAATTTAAAATGTCTTTCTCAAGTCCTTTTATGGGTTGTTTAATTCCTTGCTCATGACCAGAATTTAAGGCTAGAGATGTATATGGGGATAAAACCGAAATTCTAAGGTAGCAAACAACTACGCAGTTTTGCTCCTATTGCCATTTTGGAATTCTAGCAGGCCGGTTGTATTTTAAGCCTTAAACAGACGACCTTCAAACTTCTTTAGTGAATGCCGCTTATCATTTCTTAAGCATGTTGTCCTGTCTTATAAATACTGATCGCACAAACAAAAAACTTTAAACTACACATTTCACATCTATTTAACCACGCATTCCCTCTCTTTTAGGGCTTAATCATTTGAAAGAGAAAAAAAGACAAGAAAACCATGAAGACTGGTGTTTTGGTTTTGACTCTTCTCAGTCTATATGTGGGAGTTACGTCTCAACAAAGGGCTCGGTGTGTAAACTTTGAATAATTCGCTCCGCCAGTATTTATAGGAAAATCCAAACACTCATAGACATAGACAAGAGTTAAAAACCTTGAGCAAACAGGTCTTTAAGTTAGGACATTATAAAAAAGAACAGATAGAACACACGAGTGAATCATTTGCCCTTCCCAGTACCAGTATTGTACATATTGGAGTAAAATATTCTTAATATGGAGATCAAGTAAGGCGACTTAATTTTTTTTTCTATCTATTTTGTAAATATTGTTTTTGAAAGCATATCAAACAGCATTTGCATAATATTGATTTGGTTCAATAAACTAAAAATATCTATTCATTTGTATAATGAGTTGAGCGTTGATGCTATCCGTAAATCCAGAAAAAGGAGTTGCAAAGATCCAAAAACAGATAAAGAATATGTCTCATACGATTTTTTTAATAAGATCAATTTGGCCGAGGCTCATTTTTTCTTAATTTTTTGGCGACTTGAGCCTCAAATTGTTCTTAAATTGTTCTTATTTTTGTATATGTTTTACATTTACAAAAAAATTGTTCTTATTTATATATGTGATTCAAATCTACAAAATCTAACCCTAGGATATTGCAACATGTGTATTGGAAAACGAGTTGCTCGGCGGGTGTAGTTTTTGATCAATTCACCCTCACGGATTTATCACGAGTTCGCTGAATCATTTTCTTGAGACGTTTTCTAGTGATTATCTTAAATCAAAGCTGTGAATCAAAATATTTTTTTTAAAGTTGTGCGTTGTTAAATTAAAGATCGAAGCCCAGTAAAGTTTTTTTAAAAAAATCAGCTATCAAACCCAAGCCTTAGCTTGTACTAAAATGTTCAGTTAAATTTTGGCTGATCCAAGCCTTGTTGTTCTTATAAAGTTGTTCTTCTAAAAAAAGCGTGTATACGAATAACAACGTTTTTACTTGGAAATAAAAGGCACCTAGAATGAAACTTTCACTAGTTTCGGGCACCGAGTAATGCGGTTCTTTCGTGAAAAATATTTCAGAAGTTTTCACAAGACTACCACGCTACAGTAAAAAGTGTAGTTTTTGCTTTGCTGAATTTTAGAACAGTTATTTTTTAACGTTTCCAGCTTGCGGACATTTTTTTGATCCAATTTCAAGGTTTTGAGCGCTTTTCTCCCGCAATTTCTCAATTTTGCCGAACTAACGAAAATAGATCCTTTATGCTGTCCGTAAAGATGATATAGATTGAAACAAGCAAATTTAATCAGAGATTTATTGTTGAAGGAACAAAATGAGTTTGTTACAAGAACATCGAAATTCCCCTTAAAGAAAAGCAGTGCAAGAGTTTACAGGAAACAAAGGAACATGTTAGGCGTAAAAGTTGCTTCACAAAGTGTGTTTACATTTGCTGGTTGAATCGATTTTTTGCCTGAATCGCTTCAGCACATCAGTGTTATTAGAATGGGTATATAAATTAACAGCCTGCACGCCTAGCAAGTTAACCTCATAAACTAAAATTTTAGTTTTACAATTGAGTTACAAAACCAGTAACAGTTAGAACTACGATCGGGGGTCAGTAATCGAAAGGCCGCCATTTTTCTTATGAGCAAGACAAGCTAAGATGGCTTGAATAAACAAACTATATTTTCTCTTGTTAACAACTGCAAGTTACTAAAATAAAAAATTTAGGAGTGGGTTAAAGGGATTTCTCACTGTTAAAAAACAATTAGGTTATATTAACCTCTCATTTTTACCTACTGTGACGGGGTAGCGAGTTGTCCCTTAAAATCGAAATTAGTCTCGGCAATCTTGCGGCGTTCTTGAAATCTCGCCATTTTTTTTTTCATGTCTCGAACTTTCGTATTTTTTAATTTTTCTCCGTCTTGCAGTCGCAGATTTTAAAAAAGCCGTCTCGGCATCTCGGTCAATCTCGGATTTCCCATTCGCTACCCGTCCTGTCACGTTTCACTTGCTGCTCCGTTGCTCCCGTTCTTGGGCACTGCTCAATTTTCTTGAGAAAGTATTCGATTTCCTCAAATATCGGTGACGATATTTGGGGAAAAATTCACAAGTGGTTCTATAACTGAACAGAGCAAGCAGGGCGAGTTTTTTATTTCTTCTATATAAAATACGCTGCCAGAGTCTGCCGCGAACGAAAACTTCTCTGAGCAAAGTGAATCCACCAAAGTACGTTTTTGTAACTTTAAAAATAAAACATGGCAACTGGTCTGTTGGCCGTTGACAAATCACGGTATTCTAGTGGTGCGGATTATCAGTTCAAAGTCATATTTTCACGAGCACTTTTTTAAGCAGTTTACACATTTTCTGGTCGGTTCGAAATCTCAGTCTATTAGATACAAATTTTCATTCAGTTGGGATATTTTTCAATCAGTTGAGAATCGGTTCTAGTAGACGCAAATTTCGTTAATTATATATAAGTTGTACGATTTCGCAATCAGATAAAAATCTCTACTAGTTAGATACAAACTGTCAATCAAACGATTTCATATATACCAGATACGACAAATTTCGAATCTGTTACAACTAATGTAAAAGCTGCGTTACAGTTCTCACAATCGGTAGCGTTTTTTGTTAAGCTCGAAACCTCAGTCTGTAAGACGCAAACGTTCGTTTTTTGCAGTGTAAAATTTTGCGGATCCGAGTTCAAAAACGCAAAATCTTCAATCAGTTATAACATTTTCAGTTCCCTTTAGGTTGAACCCAAATTTTCTTTCCGTTGTAAACATTTTGAGATTCTGAGCCAGTTATATTTTTAAAGTTATAACGTTTTCAGCTTTCTATCAGTCAGAGGCATTTTTTTGCCAGTTTAATTGATTTCCGATCAATGAAAGTCTGTTGAAAATCAGTGAGACGCAAATTTCTTTAAGTTGTAATATTAAAACTGTATCAGTCAGATACAAACTTTCAATCAGTTGTAGCATTTACAAAATTTACACATTTTTAAATTGCGACGACGAACAGAAAATCTGCGATTACTGTTTGCACAATGGTAGCATTTTCTGATCAGTTCGGATAACCTCAGTCTGTCAGACACTAGCTTTCATTTTTTGCATTGTAAAAACTTGTAAGGCGCAAATTTTCTGATGAGATTGAAAATGCCTTTAGTTTAAACCCAAACTTTTTTCCGTTCCAACATTTTCCGATTCTCAGCCAGTTAGACCAAACTTTTTTTTATTAGTTTTAACGATTTTAGATTGTCAATCAGTTAATTAGAGGCATTTTTTATCAGTTTAAATTGTTTTCGATAAGTAGAAGTCTAAATCACGCAGCTAGACACGAATATCTATCATGTGTAATATTTTCCAGTTAGTTGAAAATCTCTATCAGCGAGACGCAAACTTCAATTCAATCATTCACAAAGCGTTACAAGTTTGTAAATTTTACAACTGATAGAGATCTATAACTGATCTGAAATCTTGCAACTGATAGAATATATACTCGTAGGATAGAATATATACCCGCAGGAAACTCAACTTGATCAAAATGACATAGCTGATTGCAAATTTCAATAAATGGAATAACATATCTTCACCAACTAAAAGATGTGAACCGAAACTGAACCTTAATCGTTTTTTTATTGAAAAATGAGAACTGTTTCTATTTCATTTTTTTTATGAACAAACAAATGAAAAGCTATTTTTGAAACTATAGGCACGCCTTATGTTGATTAGCGGTTTTTTAGGCGGAAAGTATAGATTATTTTCCGGATACTATTTTCTAGATGAGCTCTATTTTGACAAGATAGAAATTTCAATAGCGCAACTCACGTGACGACCAAATCAAATCCTTTGTTTTTGTATGATTACCGTTGCCTCGAAATCGTGACGGGGCTAGCCACGCATGCGCGAAAGCAAAGAAAATGAAAAATAAGGAAAAACGTTTTAGTAACGTCATTTATTCCTTCCTTTTCAATGGCACAGAAAATATTTCAAAGTGTTTTAATTCATGAGATGAACTAACTTAATGCACTTATTTGATTAATTCTAAAACAATTATCTCATCAGAGTTGATGTCTTGCTTGAGATATACACCAACTTGCCTTCCCTTTGGGATATAGCTGCACTTTTTCTCTGACACAAAAGCCCAAATATCTACACCTGCAATCCTCAGTAAAACACACCAATCTTGCACAACAGTAATGCAATAGTTAAAGGGGACGAGGGTATTGTGTGAAGGTCAAAAACAGTTAACGAATGGCATTAATTAAGCTTTCTTTTCCAAACTTTTAGGCAAAACCAAACAATTTCCAAAATCCTGGATATTCTTCTTGATAAGGAGAAGTACGATCCTCGCTTACGTCCTAACTATGAAGGTAAATGTTTCAAGTTTGGTAAGATGGTAACTCATTTCAAATCAATGAAATAATTATAGACGTAGTTTTATGAAAATGAATGACTTTAGACCGCTAAATATAGCAATTGTTATGCGAGTGAGAATTTGCATTATTTTCACACAATAATTCACAGCACATCACAGTTTGGGCCATGACATTTTTTTGTATAAAAATCTTCTTCCTATTCTACTAAGGTAAACATTAAAAAAAAACAGAAAGAAATTTCTTTCATAATACATTTCGACTTTGTTTTCTTATCTCAAATTTTCTTCTATAAGTAAATTTACACATGCACAAATAATTTTCTTTGTCTGGTATAGAATTCCTAATATATACTGAGGAAAACTATCACCCAGCCACTAAGAAACCCCCGCGCCTTTTAATGAGTATGACAAATATTTTATGATCATGATCCCTTCCCCTCTAGTGTACTTACGTAGGTGGAGAAACTTACAAAGTAATACAGAACAAGTCAGCCCTGTTTGGAAGCTCTACTGTAACTGCTTTTAACAATTGCGCATTCTTTGTTTACGACGTTCTTGACTCGAGGGGTCACGGGAGAACCTTCGAAGTCTGCCAACCGGGACCTACGGTTATCCTTATCAGCGAAGGTCTAAATTCCTTTTGCACATGTTAAAGCAAAGGCAGCACCTCCCCCTTAGTTATTTCAAGACACTAAATGAAGGTCTGGCACCGGGAATCGAACTCAGGCCTCCCGCACGACAGATGACAGACTGGTGCCTTACCAACGGGGCTAACTAGGCTAACCAGACGGAGGTTTCTACAATCGAACTCAGGCCTCCCGCACGACAGATGACAGACTGGTGC
>JAOBRD020532373.1:0-16808 GCA_027575215.2 Hydrozoanthus sils | reverse complement strand
CACGGTCAGGTGCACACACACACACACACACACACACACACACACACACACACACACACACACACACACACACACACACACATAAAGACAGAAACGTTAAAACTATAAAAAACGTCTTTAACTTTTTTTAATTATTTAAACTAGTTGATTCAGCAGTTTCGACTGGGAGATTGTTGAACATTTCGTTAAATTGTACAAGTTGTATCAAAAAGCTACACTAAAAACATGGACGCATACATGTATTAGAAAGGCACGTACGTATATACAAACATGTTTACTGCTCCGGAATATGTCTGTTACTCATGATCACCTGCATGGCATGATTTGATATCCAGTTAAAACTTTGCAGCGTAAATCACTTCGATGAAAACTTTTTTGTTGCAAACTTAACCTTGACTACGCAAAATTCTGTTTTACACTGATTTTGAAGCCCTAATATAAACGGGAGAGCAGAGAGCCACGAAACCACAACAACATTTTTCGTACCGTTCTTTGACTTCCCTAAACTACTTATAAGTTATCTCTAGCTAGGACACGTCTTGAATCTTTATGAACTCAAGATTGGAGAAGATATAATAATCTAGAAAATACCGTTTTTTACCAAGATAACAAACATGTACCCGAATTCTAATGTTTCACTCAGGGCCGCGGAGCGATTTTTAGAGTGGAGAGGCAAATATTTGAGGTTGAGTGCAGACATTTTATGGAATTTAATAATTAAACTAATTAGAGTCAGAGAAAAAAGTGGGGGGGCGTTGCCCCCCCCCCCCCAGCTCCGCTACCCCTGTCACTTTCATTCCCCTCGAGATATTTCGTACTTTCTTTTTGTATATGTCAATTGTATCTAAAACCTTTTTCTCTGTGCTAATGATGGTATATACTATGCCGCAAAATTTCAACATCGTGCGTTTGTTTTTCTAAATAGTGAATTAACACTCTGATATTGAACTGTTTTCTTTCATGTCTTACTCAAAAAAGGAAAACCATTAAATTTTTTCTTACTGCAGAACCTGCCACAATGTATGGGCTCAACAGAAAGCACCAAAAAGAGTTGTTTGTTAAATTAGGTGAAGCTGCCAGACTCACCTGGATTTTTGACAAGACAAGCAACAGACGTGCTTGTTCTTTTCTACGATTTGTGATTGGCTCATGGGACAACAAGACCCAGTTGCTGAATGAGATGTTTTCGGTGAGCAATAATTCTCATGTTACAGTCAAGTCTGGAAAACAAGGAATAAGATGGGTTGGGGACACGTCAATCCTCAAAGCATCTTTCGAAATACCAGCCGTGACTTCATCAGACCTGAGGGAGTATGTCTGTATTGCCGAATTTCGGGACTCTCCTACTTTGGTCTTTGAATCGTCTAGATTGACTAATTGTGAGAAGAATTGCTCATCATTTGCTACAAGAGCAGGGCTACCAGGTAAAACTGCAATTTAGCGTAAAGCCTGCTGTAAATGCGTCTAATTTCATTTTGAAACCTTTAACTACACGCATACCTCACTTTCTTTCTCGAGCTCAGTAGTTTTTAGTTAGTATTTTTATCTATTTTTTATGATTAGTGATGATATTTTACATTATCATATCGTCTGAAAAAACTATCAACGTAGAAATTGATATGGGTGTGATGCAACAAACGTGCATAGTGTTTCATACAACTTTAATAAAGGTCCGTGTAAGAACTAGGTAACCTCCCATTGTTCTGCGGCATTTCGCTTTTCCCACACCAGAATGCTTAAATTTTTATACTGAGAATGCATCGACCAGTATACAATATCGTTTTTAAGTAAAAAGCAGTAAAACTCTATTTTAAAGCAATGTTTCTTTTGTGCTACAACAATTTAGCCGATCATAGAACACCAAAACAAAAGTCCAAAACATTCAAATTTTTAATGTCCCCCACGTAGAATTTCTCTTAAATTTAAAAACAGAAATGTTTCAACTAGAAAGGAATGGATAAGTTAACGGGAAAGAAATACACCAGCTTGCTTATGAAGATATTGTCCATTTTTAAAGTTTAGCTAATCAGATCAACAGTTAAATAGTATCTTAATTAGCACTTTCTGCATTCCATTGCCGTTGACCTCCCTAGTTCTTACTCGGGTCCTTACTTAATTATTAAATTGCAACGCATTTAGAAATCACGAGCTTTACACCCTAAAACCATAGACATGCCTTTTCGTGCTAAAAAGCATAGACGACATTGACCAATGAAAAAATCTTAACATTTGAATAGACCAAACTTAATTAGGAAAAGTTCTGAGCCCTGGGGGGAAGTGAACTCATGACCTGATTACCAATTAGGCGCTCTTTCACTGAGCTTAAACAATTAACGAATCTCTGATTACCAATCAGACACTCTTACCATCTGAGCTATAGAGAAACCCATGGATCTCAGATTACAGGTCAGATACTCTTACCATCTGAGCTATAGAGGAACCCATGGATCTCAGATTACAAGTCAGACACTCTTACCATTTGAGATATAGAGGAACCCCTTGGACCTCTGAGACCAGTCAGGCATTCTTACCATCTGAGCTGTAGAGGAAACCATGAACCTCTAAATAACAATCAAACATTCTTACCATATGAGCTATAGAGGAACCCATGGATCTTTGATTACCAGTCAGACACATTTAACAATTGAGCTATAGAGGATACCATGGACCTCTAATTACCAAACCCTCTTTTCTACCGAGCTATAGAAACTCATGGGAGCTAACTAGTTAGAGTATTTGTTAATCGATAAATCATATTCTCAATTGTTAAAACAAGTAGTTAAATTGCAGCTTTGTTACGACTCCATATTACATGGACACGCTACGAATGGCGATGTATGATCTCTATAAAAGAAATTAAAAAAATGTAGTCGCTTGTGAAAATCTGTGTGTGCCTGCCTCTTCAAGCCATCCCTACTCCAGCATTTGCAGATTCAAGATTTTGTGTCCAGTCTTGTTAAGTACATTTTACAAATATATAACTAGTATTCAATAGTCTTAATGAGGCGGATGTTCTGATCCGTGCAAAAAGAAGTAAACTTATGTTTGTTATCTTACATATTTTTGTAGGTGCATCAGTGAAACAGAGCAGCACTCGAGCGATCATTTTATTACTCGTTCTCTTCGTCTTGGCTTTCCAGTGTTAACTGATGTCGTCGTCCGAAATAATGGAAAAGCGAACAACAACAGCTGCAATTGGAGACTCCGGCAGAAGCAGAAACTGACATCTTGTTTTGCATTTATCGTTTAACACTCAAGCTACAATATCTGTTTGATTCCATTTCTTTGAATCAAAGATTATAAAAGACCGTTTCAATCTGAAGCAAAAAAAAATTAAAAACTTTATTTTGGAAAAAAGAAGCGGTATTTACATCATACATTTAGTTCTCGATTACCATGCACCTTAGTGTTTGGACGTGTTTTGATTTAAGTAAACCATTTTGAGTAAGCATTCGGACATATTGTGGTAAAAGAGTGAAAGTCCAACCTAGCTCTAACTAGTGAAAATAAAGAAGCAATAGCTGCATGTTTATTGTGTTGTCTGTAAATTAGACGAAACAGCACGGCAATATTTCTTCTTTGATTCCTGCAGCATTTTACGATTTTTTTTACTTTAACTTGTATTTTTTGATTGAATTGTTTTAAAAGCGAAAGCAACAAAATAAAATCCCCTCTTAAATCCAGCTTGTTAGTGGATTGTTGGAAATACGAATATTCAAATAAAAAATATGTAAATCTCATGCAAGCTTGTAAAAAGAAAGAGTTAGAGCTTCGACTCAATACCTAATTAGCAATTGTTCGGCGAAGGTCATATGAATTTTCATCACCCGGACGTTTAAATGCTTTAAATAAATCTCTCAGGTGATTTTCGGAAAGAAACGCAAAACAGCCATTTTTGAAAATGTACTATAGCTCTCGCCAGCTTTATTTTCACGTCGCACGTCAGCTTCCATCAACAGTGCAGTGGAAACTCTATTACCACCTGAGTTATTTTAGTAAGCTAAGATATATCACAGCTTCAAAGTGGTAGGAGAGGGTCAGTTTCAAACTGGGGAACCTTGAGGGATATATTATTTTAAGTTTTGCTGTTTGTCATTTTTTTATGCTAGTCAGGTAGTACATTTAGGCGACTTGACACGATCATACAGGGACAGTTGCTTTTCGAATATGTATCATTCAACCTTTGTCCACCACTTGTAAACACATTGTGCAAAGGCTGTTTTGGTAGTGTGGAGACTGGGGGCGAGACAAATGTCAAACTGGAGCTGCCTGAGAAGAAGGCTTTTAGTATTGTTTGGCCTTAAGTTAAAACGCAGCAAGTGCGACTTACCGGTTATAACCTGATTAAAACACCGTATATATACCTAATATCGATCAGATTAAAACTGCGCTTTCGAATTGACATGTAAGCTACTACAAGTGTGTCTGAGGAGTCTACTTAAAAGAATATACTTCAAAAATAACCACTTGGCTTGTGTCCCCCCAGCACTTAACAGTATTTAGTTTGATTCATTTCGTTACAAGTTTACCTGAAAAAGAAGTTGCTTTAACTATAAGTAAGAAGGGAAATACTTTTGTATGCGATTTCCCAAAAATTGTTTCACAGAATTTGACCTAAGTCACAACTACAATTGAGAGCGCACAAAAACGAAATTTTACAATGGATGATTATTGTTTCATGTTCCTGGTTTTCCTTGAAACTCAGTCACTTGGAGGTGTGCCAAGAACGCTTTAAGTTCCCTGTATCGAAACAAACACGATAGCTTTTTAGTAATAATAATAGAAAATGATTACAGGCAGCTATCAAAAGCTATACATCACTTTCGTAATTCATGTCAGACACTAAAATGTTCATTGTGTTTTCATGGTTCGCAAAACATCTTGTATGCTATAAGCTTTGTTCATGTTGTGAAGTGATTTATTGTGCATGTTGTAACAAGAGGATAATGCTTTTGGCAACTTTTACAAGGAGATTGGATTAATTTTACAACGCATGCGCACTTTCTTGGTTCCTTGATGAACTTTCACTTTACAGTGTTTAGTTTCATCCTTTTGCAAGTATCAGAGCTGCCGCTGTCAGATACCATTGTTATCCCACCAACGGAAAAGTAAAGATGGTTTTGTACGTCGGTATGTTAGCTGTT
The DNA here is from genome assembly GCA_027575215.2 of Hydrozoanthus sils. Classification (NCBI taxonomy): domain Eukaryota; kingdom Metazoa; phylum Cnidaria; class Anthozoa; order Zoantharia; family Hydrozoanthidae; genus Hydrozoanthus; species Hydrozoanthus sils. Next base: position 11,664 of record JAOBRD020532373.1, on the reverse strand, counting down.
GTTGAGATAATTACTCTAGCAGGTCAGTAAGAAAACACGTTTTGTAGGTTATAAATACACTTTGATTTTCATTCTCTATCTTAAATTTTCAAGTTGTATTTAGAAAGCAAAACGCCACCGTTATATTCAAAGATAGGTATATAGACCTGTGTTTGTAGTTCATCCTTTCGTGCGCTGAGTTCTGCCCTTTCACCATTATGAACGATTGTTTGAATCTACGGTCACTTTAAATTGAAAAATAAAGATAATATCTCTGTGGTTAATCGATGATCGTAAGGCTTTAAACATTAACTGCAAACCATTTACAAACACCTTCATGTAAACATATACATCTGCTGTAGTCTCTTTATGTTACATAATTAAATAACGTTTTTATTATTATGAAATTTTTCATAAGTGTATAAATAATAACAGTTCGTCTATATAAGCGATCCCAGTTGCAATTGAGTTGTTTGAAAATGAACAGTTAATTAACAATTAGAATACGAGCTCGCACTTTCTATCGGCCGATGGAATGATGATGAGGGCGAAGCCGGAGTCGTTCTATCAATAGCCGATAGAAATTAAGAGCGAGTATTCTAATTGTTTTAGTATAAATCCCTTTTAGAATAAACAACAGAACTACAATGATTTGTAATAAAAAAAGTTTTTAACCTCTTCAAACAGTTAATGTTAATACAAGCAGTTTTTGCGTGTAGATCTGTCGAGTGATTTGTGTTTTTAAACTGTTGTATGTCCAGCCGATACAAACTAAGTATTTAAGTATTATGAAAAGTTTCATAAATAATAATAGTTCTTTTTTATAAGCAATCCCAGGAAAGAAATGGGAACCAAAAATTTAATTGCCTTCTTTAAGTTTCTTGGAAAAAAACCCAAACGTTTCTTAGAAACAAGAAACAGATACAGAGAATTTTTTTTTTTGCTTTTCCTTCGAAGAAGAAGAAGAAAGCTTATTAACTGAAGGAAACAAAACTATCAACAAAAGGTGTAAAAGTTTCCTCACGAGAAGTTGCAATTGAATTGTTTGAAAATGAACAGTTAATTAACAATTAGAATACGAGCCGAAATTTCTCTCGGCTGATAGAATGATGATGAGGGCGAAGCCTGAGTCGTTCTATCAATAGCCGATAGAAATTAAGAGCAATTATTCTAATTGAACTACGATAATTTTTAATAAAAAAGTTTTAAATCTCTCCAAGCAGTTAATATTAATACAAGCAGATTTTGCGTGTAGATCTGTCAAGTGATTTGTGTTTTTAAATTGTTGCTTCAAACATGTCCAGCCGATGCAAATTAAAAGCAAGTATTCTAATTGTTTTAGTCGAAATCTCCTGAGAATAGGTAACATAACCACAACAACAAACAAATTTTATTTCTGAAAACAATTTTGGTGTAAATAGCTTTCACATGCAGATCCACTCGGAAGCCTGCCGGAGTGAAATGTGTTGAGTTGATTCTTCAAATGTTTCAGCCGATAGAAATTAAGAGCGATTTTTCTCATTTTCTTAGTTGAAAATCTCTGGAGAATAAATAACGGAACCACAATAAATCGTAATCATTTTATAAAGTTGATTTTTCTCCAAATAGCTTTCGCATGTGCAGATCTGCTCGGCAGTCTTTCGAGTGAATTCGAAATTTTTATACCGTATTTCATAGCTGCCTTTGTTTAATTTGTCTTGAACTGTTTTGTCAATTAGAAGTTTCACGTCGTCTACAAAAAAGACTGAAAATCCAGAAGTGCAGATATAGTTGCCATGTTCGATTTCACAGACGCTATCTATCAGGTGATAGTAGGGAACCAATCAGATTGCAGTATTCGTAATAGATAGTGACTTGATTTATACTAATAGAGGATAGAATAGCGAAGACAATTTACTGACAGATTTACCAAAGATTACAGTCTGAAAATAGCGTCGGCTGCCGAAGCATATACTTTCTTAGCTACTCCATCCTTTAGCTATTTTTCTTCTTCTTTATTCTTCTTTTCTTCTTCTCTTCTTCTTCTTCCTCTTCTTTCTCTCCTCTTTTTCTTCCTCTTTTTCCTCTTTGTTTTATTATTATTATTATCAATCTGTAAGATATCTACACTTAACACTCATACTCATGTTTAAATGTTGTTAAAATAGGTGATTTTATTGCACTTTAACTCTTTATATTCGTTTACAGTTTCATAGTTACAAAGTGCATATATCCTTAGAGAATTCTTAAATTGACCAATAATATGGCAATATCGAGCACATTGATAAAATGTAAGATGTCCTTTAAAAGGTTGCTTGTAAGCCATGTTGTCGCGAGAGGGTGTTATCATAGACGGCTACTCTAAAAGAAGCCTTAACACGTTAAAAAACTGTCACTGAAACGTAAACGATTCTAGGAAGTTTGATTTCTTTTCAGAAGGCTCTTTTCTGAGACTTTTTGTTTTTGTTTGTTATTCTACCCTTGTTCTAAACGTTTTTGTTGCCCTTGTTCTGAGACTTTTTGTTTTTGTTTGTTATTCTACCCAGTATTGAACTTGCTAGTTAAAACGTTTAGAACAAGGAGGTCATAAAAATACTTAGCATCCATTGAGTAAATATTAGCATCGAACTTATAAATATTTGAAGCACAAGTGGTTGACACAAAAACTGGTAGAATCCTACAATTCTCTTTTAGGGGCCACTTCTGATTTTGTTACAACTCCTGGATCATCTGTGGTGACAAGAGAGGGAGTGGCTGTTAGACTAAGTTGGACGTACAATATTGATACCGCTGACCAAAAGTACTTCTATCAGATTGTGTTCAGTGAGTGGTCGGACGGAAATCCATGGCCATATTTTTTGATATATACGATTAAAAACGGAAAACTATATTGGCCAAAAGCCAGCTATCGCAAAAAAGTTGAATGGATCGGTAATGCTACAGCTTCTTTGGCATCTTTTCAACTAAACAACGTTAGAAAGGCAGATCAGAAGAAATACGGGTGTTTCCTTAGGTTGAACGGCGGAAGAGGACGAAGAAAACATGGATTTAACTTCATAGTTGCAGGTGGGAGATACCTAAACGTTTTTTTTTTCAGATATGTCTTGTTTTCTGACATTCCAAAATGTTAGGAAGGAAAAAATAAAAGCTTTAACTTACAGCTATTTTTGAAACTAATCTTTATTTTGTAGAAAAAGCAAGCAAATACAACCTTATTTCAAAGGAGAAGAAAGAAATAACTGTCCTAATCGGAAACACTGCACGTTTCACTTGGGTTTTTAACCAATTCATAGAAAACCGAGCGGCAACATTCAAGGAATTTCGGCTAGGAAGATTTGACAACCAGACACAAGTATTCCAACAAATCTTGAGTGTTTCGAAAACAAGTACAGAGGGAGGCATACTAACCGATCAAAGAACTGTTAGATGGACAGGAAACTTGATGAGGTTCAACGCATCATTCGAGGTGCCGCGGGTAGTCCTGTCTGATGAACAAGAATATGCCTGCATTGCTGTGTTCAATGATTCCACTTTGTATTATTCAACAACCAAAATTTTTATTGAGGGTGAGCAAAATTGTTTTTTAGAAAAATCCAAAACCATGTTTTGGACGACATGGGTGCGAGTTCATTAAACAATTATTGTGGCATTAAAACTCGTCATCGAAAATTTCGGAAAAATTTATGTTATTGTTTTCAAGCAAATATTTTTGTGAGGCATTCGATTTTGCTTCTAAAAGCGTATCAAGCCTTCTTTTTTTTTTTCTAAAATCAGTCATCAGAAAGTTAAAAAATAGATTAGCGTTTTCTCCTTTGCTCCTGGTTTCTTCGGGGATGGAGCGGATTATTGGAATATGAGTATTCGCATATTTTTGGTCTCGGAATATGAATATTTGATCATTTCGGCCTCGGAATATGAATATTAGGCCAGCCATACCAGGGAATATCAACATTTGAGAATATTTGTCTCTGGAATATGAATATTTGGAAAATATCCCGAAATGAACATAAGTATTCTGGTTTGAAATATTCCGATCAATCCCCCGAGGTTTCTCGACAAACAGGTTTTTCTGGAACGGCAATAAAGAAGCAAGAAAATAAACTTCATTGTGATGGACGCAGTTTGATCTAACCAATCATGACTTCCCTAATAGTTCACGTGTTTCTCGTATACTTACCGTTGAGTTTTAAGCGTACAAGTACAAACGCAAATTAAATTGGAAATAGAAAAACTTAACTTGCAGTTGCACCGGTTACATTGTATTCATTAATTTCAGCTCAAAATCTTAAGAAAAACTGAGTATTTTTTGAACCTTAGTTAAACAAGCTCTTCTATGCTGCTTTAGTTTCTACTTGGAAATGTTTTAATCATTCCTGGATTTATCTTGGGTCCCGGGCCTGTTGAACTTGAAGCAGGTTTGAAACAAGCAAATCACTACCAGCGCTTCCTTCTTAGTCTTTCATGCAAGTTAGGAATATATGTTTGAAAACAAAAAAGTGCCTTTAGCAAAGAATTTTAGCCCCCTTCCTCTATATGGTGGTATAGTTAAAACGCGTTTAGACTGATGCAGTCTTTTGATAGTAATCATTTAATATCTAAATGTTTCATTAGTCCCGCCAAAGATCATCAGCCAGTCGTCACGTCTTTCAGTGAGTGAAGGAAACGATCTTAATTTGAGTTGCTTAGCAACTGGAAAGCCACCTCCGACTATCTCATGGTTGAAGAACGGCAAATTAATAGTAAACAAAACAACGGAAGCTGTATATACCTTAACATCGCTCACAAGGGATGAAAGTGGGACAGTTTTCACATGTGAGGCTACAAACTCTGCCGGAAAAGATGTCAAAGCGTATACCCTGGATGTTCTGTGTAAGCACGTATATCTAATTCAATACCTTTATTCAACTCAGGTTTGATTTTATTTGCAGTTCTATCTGCGAATACCATAGTATTTGCACCTTTATGCTTATGTTAAATCATTTCGAATGTTTTTGTACTTCTTCATGTCGCACAACAAAGTTTTTTTTTTATATAGGTATCAATGTTTATACAACATGAAGATTCAAGTGAGGCCTTACCACTGGAACGGGTATGTTCTAAGTTGGTCGTGGGTTCGAATCTCACCGAGGTCAGAGATTTTTCTCTTTCCTTCGTGTGGGTTTATGGGGTTCTTTGTTAATGCTGTAGATCAGCGAAACTTAGTATATACCCCGTTCCAGTGGTAAGGCCCCACTTGAGTCTTCATGCTGTATTTACAAATTTGCTACTGAAGGACAACACTCTATAGAATAGTTGTATCAATGTTTGTTTATCAGCATTCCACAAAAACAACTTTTCTTTTCACTTACAAAAGCAATAAACTAAACCTTAATCCCTCACATAAAAACAAGTTACATATCTCAGCACCAACAGGGTCATGTAACAGAAACGTTCTAAAATGAAACAAAAGTTTCCTTAATAAAAAGAAAGAAACAAGCCGATGATGCTCTTCACTTCTGTTCCAGTTACTCCTTACACACCGACACTAAAAGAAATACAGAAATCAACGTCATCTATAAAAGTTTCATGGACAAGTATCGATCTGGAAAAAAGAAGACAAATGATTTATTACAAAGTGTTAGTAAGAAGGAAAAGCTCAACTATATTTACCAAAAATGGGAGCAATACACAGGAACTGGTAATACACGGTTTAGAGAAAAACACTACGTACAAGATCCAGGTCTATCTTAGTAGTTCAAGGGGATACAGCAACAGTTCAAAAGTACTTGTAGTCACAACATTTTACGAAGGTAAACCAAAGTTTAACCCCAAATGCGTAACGGGTTATACTGGTCAAATGTGATCTCTAAGCCGTCTGCGTTTCAGAAGCAAAACTTTAAAAGGCAAAAACGGTATAAGTAAGTTTTAATAACTTTTTCATTGTAATCTCTAGATTATAAAAATATTGGCTTTGAAATTATTCGTTTACTCTTGCATCCATGAAATACCAGTTTTAATGTTGTATCATTTCTGTTGAGTTTAATGCGCACGTTCTTATCCCCGAAACTACCATACTCTATTGAAAAATTGCTTTCCTGCATGGGCGTATTTTATAGGTTGAATACGACAAGATTTGACCTTTTGTCCCCCCCCCCCCCTTTTTTTTTACGTTTGCTGCAACAGCTTTACTGAGTAGGCTAAAGAGGATAACTTATAATGAACTTTACAGCAGGATATAGTTTTCTTATACAATAGGCAAATAAAGTTGCATTTGCATCGGGAGAAACTCCAAAGAATCAAAGTTAGTTTAAGAAGAATGAATTCCAGGTGCTTTTTGTATCATTTAGCATCCCATTTGCATTAAAAGGTCCACCTGAAATGCCAGAAATAATCAACAAGGGAAGCAATACAACTAGTCAGATGTTTGTGCTGGAGTGGAAACCTCGTTACAACGGTGGAGCAAGCATCTTTTTTTACTCTGTTTATTACCGTCTAGTCGTCCCCAAGCAGCGCTACGATTGGATGATAAGAAACACTACAAAACTATATCACGTGTTTGAGCTGAAGAGGAACAACAGTTACTCATTTCTCGTTACTGCATGGAACAAGTTCGGTGAAAGTGTGAAAGATGAAGCATTTGCCAAATATATTTGGGTAACCAATACACAAACTGGCAAAGGTAAATATTTTTCTTTGTTTTTTTTTCATATTTATTTTCTCTTGTTGTGTTAAGACAATTTTCGTTGGAGTTTGTAAGGCTACTACGAGATTTGTTTTATCCAACACACAGCATTATTGAGCCCTTGTGTTTTTATATTTTTAGCCAAATCAACAGGGAAAAAGTGAAACTAAAGGGAATAGAATATTGCAAAAATTGAATCCAAATATTTAAGCATGCCTTAAGCGCCTCTGTCACTTGGCTAAATCAATTATAAAGGGTAAATTAAGAATTAAGCATTGGTTGGGAAAAAACTAGTTTAGAAAAAAAATCCACTGTAATTACGGTCAAAATCTCGGCTTTTAGCATTTCGTCTGGGCACCATTTCTGCTCGGTTCCATTTCGCTGATAGTCTATCATTTCAATTGAATTTTAAAGTGCTATCTTATCATGTGTTTGGTCAGTAGAAAAAATAAATCAAACATACATAGGAATATAGCACAAAATTAATGCGAAACTAAATTCATTTGATAGGATAGTTTTAGCTACATGGCCGGTAAGGGACCCTCTTCATGTTAACATATTAGAATTGTATGATTGACAGTAGCGCCCACTACGAACTAAGGAAGACTTGCAAGCCAACTATTTTTGAATTATCAAAGATTTTGTTTACACGAATTACCACTAACTAGTGATAACTAGGCAGCCTCTTTCAGAATTTTTCTTAAGCAAAATGACAGGTAAGAATCTAGAAACGACATTGCTGGTGAAAACTATTCCTAAACACAACAACATCGTATCAATCAAACAGATTACACTTTAAATGGAGTTCTTCTTCTGCTCTTGTCTACCTTACAAAACTATAGACACAAAATTGATATTGTTTAGCAGACATCTCATTTTATGCAGACTACCGTACATCTTTCACAAACACCGTGTTTTTGCAATTGGGAATTCTTTTTCAACATACCTGCAAATACAGTATATATATTTTGTTTTCAATGCTTCAACGCAATAACGAAGTTAAGTTTCCAATCGTGTTTTGTTTGAATCTTTTCAGTTCTCTGGTGACATCTTGACTCTATGCAGTTTGTTGCTAATATAAGTTCTTCAATCGTTAAATCGTGGTTGGTTAAAATTAACAAACTTAGTAATAAAAAAAAGAACTTTTTTTTTCATACCAGCTCTACCAACAACTAACCCGGCACAAATAGCAAGTTCAGGTAATTCACTTGTTTTTATGCTCAATTTTTTCTTTAATAACAGTTGCAGGGATTCTTTTAAGTAAGTCATTTCCTGAATTACTTGTCCTCGTTGTATGATTGTTTAAAGAAAATATTCTGGTAATTTAATCAGTTATTTTTGCATTAGAAAATCATCTAGAGAAAAAGGAAACATTCTGGGGATTAGTAAAGATTGAAGTAAGATAACCTGTTTTACCATTGTGGTGAAGTCAATTGCAATATCTTTCAGCCAATGATGGTACAAAGACTAACGGTTGGAACTCCAAGGAAGAAATCATAGTTTATTCCACTAGCATACTTGTTTCCGTGTGTGTATTGGTTGCTCTAGTAACATTGTCCAAGTGTCTTCGACGCAGGCGCAGTAAGTAGTAACACGATGTCACTTACACAGTTCGACATGATGACCGTTGTTTATGAAAAGGATATACTGTAAGAACCAGCATAGAGCAACACAAGCCTGCAACTAAAACCCCATAATGCACCGCTATTCAACACTTCCGATAAACAAAGATCGAAGTGGATGATTTATTTTTCCTTCGTCAAAACAACTTTTGATTTGAAATCCTTCCAGCTAAGCACTTTGTTTCTTTTTTCCGGGCATATTACCTAATTTGTAGTTGTATAATTGTTTGGATCTTCATCTTAACTAAGACAGTTAATATCTCACTTAGCTGTGTCACGGCCATTGGTCGTATTTCAGTTTTAAAAGTGATTATAACAACAACAATAATTTTATTTGTACCACTTTCGTTTAACAGATTATATGTTAAGAAAACAAAAAATTAACTGGTTAAGGCACAAGCTGCCCAAAATAACCCAAAGGACTACACAGTCAAGTTGGGTAGCTTGATTGTTTTAGAAAATGGTTGGGTGTCAGAAACGACGAAATTCTAGATTGCTCTTAAATTGGTTATTGATTTCCCTAGTTAACCTTTAGTCTTCAGGTTTCCAAAATAACTACCGTTAGGATGTTTTTTTTTTTTTTTTTTGCATTACGTGTTTTTGACACTGATCATTCCTTTGAGCTGTTTGTTCGGCCGGGTTTACTGTGTTGATTCGAAATAAATACTTTAAATGGAAGAACTCAAAGTTTACTGCTGTCATTATCCTTTTTGTAGATACACAAACGGATGAACGCGTGCAGCAGTGAGTGATAGTTTGTGTTTTTTTCTCATTCGCTGTCTTTTCTAATCAATTTAAATTTAATCTTTAATTATTAACCTTTAAGTCAAGATAAAGAAATTTGAACAAAAGCAAAACTTTTAGAAAATTCGACTGAACTTTGATACAATGTTAAAGTAGGTTGTTGTGCTCATCTTAATTTTATTTAACTTCTGTGCCACTTGTATTAATTGTAAGTATTCTCGACTATCATAACATCAACCTAGTGTCATTGGTAAGCCTAGTGTCATTGGTAAGATGTGACATACCAAAACAGATGCGTTCATCACTCATTACCCTTTTGTGCTTAATAGAAAAAGGCAGTTTAATGAAATGTTATTAATTGCATTTGAGTAATCAACGACCAGGACGGCGTTACGTGATGTAATTTTATGTTTGTGTTTTTTTCCTTTAGTCAACTATTGATGTTTTTAACAGAACCAAGTAACACAGTAATGCCGGAGTAAAATTTAAAATCGTTATTGCCTGAAGAAAAATAAGCAAATATTTTGAAGGATAAGCCCTTCGATTACTACAGACTCTAAACGAAAAAATGTTTTCTTCCCAGGATAAATGAAGAAGAGTTTTCACGAAGTCACTCTCAGAACATTGTAAGTTACTTATATCAGCAGTGTTTCTTTTCATATTTAAGATTTTGAAATTAGAATTAATTTTTTTTGCTCACCGTAAAAAAGTACTTTTATTAATTATAGTTCTTACCGTTTTATTACTATTACAAAATAAATCCTTTTTTCCTCAACAAACGACTCTATGCGCTTGTGGTTTGCTGTTTGGTTACTCTGCTCCATGAGTCTGAAACACAATCCACAAATATACGCAAAATACGGCGTCTTGTAAACGTACCCATAACTCCTAGCGCGCAAATGTCTAAAATTGCCCATAAAATATGCAACGAGAGAATCTGTAAACCTCGAGTTCGACATACACACAAAGTGTTGTTCGTACGAGTTAGTCATCTTTCTTGAGCACTAGCTTCTTAAGTGGCGATGTATGGTTCGCAAGGAATTATGGTAAAAAGTGCATCCGTCATCTTTTTCGGATTGATCAATTGGAAAACCGAGCATAGCTCAAGGTTGGAATGTCTCCAACTTTTATTTTTATTTTGCAAGCAAAGGAAAATAAATTGGTTTTGTTCGATTGCAGTCGTTATACAACCTGGGGAACATAATAATCAGCGAAGAGAACAACACGGAAGAGCAAAATGGATTAGCAGAAGAAAGATCTTTTTCTACCTATGAAAGCACTGACTTCCCCACCACTTTCTGTCCAAATCCTCCATCCCGGCTCAGTCACGAGTTCCCAGTGGAAAATCTTAGACTCAAAAAAGTTATCGGTGAAGGAGCATTCGGCCAAGTTGCTAAAGGCTTTGCTCTCGGCATTATAAGCTTTAAAGCTGGTTGGTCAGTTGTTGCAGTAAAAATGCTCAAAGGTATATAAAATTGTTGATTGCTTCGCAAAGCTTTTAATCCTAAAATCAAGCTATAAGGTAGAGTCTTAAATTGCTACATGTTACTGTGCCCTCTCTTAATTGTCCATATTGGGGCACTAAAAACGATATAAACACAAAAGTAAAAGACAACGATTATACCATAACTCTTGTGCCATTCACAGTCATGTTACTCCAACCAAAAGGCACCATTTAGCAATACCAACTTTTAACAATCACTTTAACTCCGAGTTAAAACCACAAACATAAATAACCTACAGCCATTAGCAAAGTAAAAGTCACGTTTGTATACAGCCTCACCTGGACCATATATACTAATGCCACAAGCGTTTAGGGTACACAAGAAACTGATATATCTTTAATTTTCCTGACCACTTATCTTATCAGAAGACGCAGATGATTTTGACAAGAAAGATCTGCTGTCTGAACTGGAGATAATGAAGAAGCTAAAGCCGCATCCGAACGTTATTAAACTCTTGGGCTGGATCACAGAATCGGGTCAGTATTAGCGATTACAGTTAACTGTTTACTAAATAAAACACTCGTGATTTCCAAAATCAGAAAGACAGATTTGCGTTGACAACACTGCACAAATGTGCAAGTACTTTTTCTGCTTCTGGATCAACCTTAGCTCTGCTTAAGTTTTTTCAAAGCAAGCTCTAGATTAAACTTATGGTATATAGTTTTTAAAAAAACTATTGAGTGCGTCGACGAGAAGTATAAACTTTAAGTATATATGATAAATGAATTATCGTCGTCGTGAGATGATGGGAAAAGCTAACGTTTCGAGCGTTATCCCTTCGTCTGAGCATCTAAAAAACCTTAGAAAATCAAGGCCTTATATAGGTAGTGAATGAATACAATTATGCTGTAAGAACGAAAGCGATTGGTGAAAACAGGATAATAGAAACTCAAAAGTGAAAACCAATTAAAACCAGGTGAATGAAAAGCGCTCATTAATTCCGTTAGGAGCCAATGTGCCAAGTTTAAAAATAAGTTTTTGTTCCTTTCTTTTGCGAGATTCATTAGATGGTTCTGTAAGTTTTTGTCACCTGGGAAGTTTCGGACACTTCAGTCACCTTTTTGGGCAATAAAATCTCAATCCAATAGAATAAGTTAACCACCAGCGTCCACTACAAACCCACGGACTCACACAGTTATCTTTCCTATTCATCTTCACACCCGGCCCATGTTAA
>JAOBRD020532269.1:0-14108 GCA_027575215.2 Hydrozoanthus sils | reverse complement strand
AAAAACAAACCTTCTCGTCGAAGTTTCTTGGCCTCAAGCTTCAACTTAGCCAGCTGCGCCATTCGCTCTTTCTCAGTGAGAGATTTCCACTCAGCCTCACTCATCTGTTTCATCATAGCTTCGGCAATCAATTTGTCCCTGAGAGCGTCGTACTTGTCTTCTAAAGCCTGTACCAGCTGATCCTCATTGGCTTTGTTAACATGCTCTTCTCTCATAAGCACAGACGCAATGTTAGTACACTCTTCATTATTTTGTTGCCTTTGAAGTTCAACCAGCTCTTCCTGGTTCTGCAAACACGAAAACAACAAATATTTAAGGCTTAAGTTGATATCAGCCAGTTTAAGAAATGTGTCGAGTACAGCTGCGCACTGATTATTATATTGTATAAAACCTTTAATGTAACAAGCAGTTTGACTGGCGAGGGTTGTGTTTGCTCCAGGATAAGTAAACCCACTCAAAACGTTATTTTATAAAGCAATTGCAAATTCTTCTGTGTTTTCATGCTAGCGTGATATAACCACTCGATGAATTGGGGGAACTCTCAAAAGTTATCCTGCCCTCGACTTTGTCTTAGTTTTCGTGTATCTGTCTGGAATTCTCGCGATCCCTCACAGGTTTATATTATGCTAAGTAATTGTATTGTGTTTTAGGCCACTCAACGTAGACCACACAACATGCCAATGACAAGGTCGCCCTTCTAGACACCAGTTAACATATCCTTCAAGGGCCACTCGCAACAGACACCCGACATTATTTTCCTATTAGACTTATCATGCTCGAAAACCGACCACACGCCCCTAACAGGGTCATCTTACTGAAACTAAACACCTTGACTTTCTTAGAGTCATCCATCTTCTTGAAACCTGACACCATGCTCCCAATAGAATCACTCTGACATGATACTGTACCATACAACATGCCCATAACAACCCGCAGGGCACTTGACACTCTTATGGACATAATGACACAACCAGCCCAATCTACAGGCCAACTGTGCCACAGAATGCCAAAAACAAATCGAGAGGTTTAGCACGTTTTCTTGGAGAGCGGCAAATGAATCTGTTTTTCCTTTCCCCGCCAGATAATGCAATCATCATATTGTTTTCAACCTACCTTTGGACCACATTTCAGTGTTGTAAACTTAGACCAACACAACATAACAACATAAAAATTATCTTTAACTTCAAAAAGCAATTCACACACTAAACTAATACCTTATCTTGCAACTGCGAGATCACTGTTTCGCTATCTTTATCCTGCTCTTGTTGTAGATCAGCCAACAGGGATATCATAACATCGTCTTTTGTCACCTCTTCAGCGTCCCTTTCCATGTTCTGTTGTCTGCTGACAAACTTGAGAGCTGTTGCTTCCTGGAGAATTGTGTAGTGGGTGTCTTTGTCACCTGCATGAGTAGTAGCAAGATGTGACTATAAACATCGGCGCCAAATAGGCAAAACGTTTGTAAGCCATAAACTATCATAAAATGAGCCCGATTACTGCCTTTCCTCACACTTACCCGGATCTGTTGCAGCACGTTTTTGTTTTAGTTCCATCAAACGAATTCCTCTCTCCTCTTGAGTCATGGCTTGAGCCAAGTTTGTGAAGTCAGGTTGGAGGTTTTGCAACAGCTCAACGAGAACCTGAAACAGCACGTAAGCAAGTAGAAGTGAAATTGGATTACGGATCACACTTAATAGATTAGTAGTAGATAGCTCTTAAGCTGAAGAAAAACACAAGAAATCTTTGCTTTACATTGTTAATGCAAGTGTCATTATTATAACAACTATTTTCGTTTACTGTCATCAATATTCGTTTACTGTCAGAACCAACCAACATCACAAGTATCATCACCACCATCAATGTCATTATCACCATCATCATCATAATCATCACCATCGCCATCATCATCGCCATCACTATTACCATTATCATTATCATCACAATCACCATCGCCATCATCATCGCCATTACATCACTATCATCATTATAATCATTACCATCGTCATTGTTGCTTTTAAGGAAGATAAAGTTGAGACAAACTCTAACTGGTAAAGGCGACATAGGTTTTGTAGACAAAAGTTACATTTCCCCCTTGAGTAAACACATCCTGGCCACAAACATGAAAATATCTAGTTTACTCACATCTCGTTCTTTTCCGTGTTTTCTTTCCACCATTTTAATCACAGCTTCCTGCAAGGTAACTAAGTCTCCTTCAGTTTGAATTTTTGCATCGTCCTCTTTCTCTCCCTTCTTACTTTTGCTACGACGCAGGGCAAGTCTCTCTCTTGCCAACTGCTCTTGTCTCAATCTGTCTTGCTTCAACCTTCGACGAAGAACAAAATATAAACGTCAGCGGTATTACAAATTCAACTCATTACACAAATTAAAAACTCCACTCTTTCTTCTAAAAAGATGTCAAAATTGGACAAAAAGAAATCAAATTCCCATTGATACAGCTAACTGATGATTTGCACATGATTTATTGAAATTCTTTGCTCTATACAAAAGCAGCTGGTTTGAAGTGCATTAGTAAAAAACGTTTAATAGATTGAAATCATTCAATCACTTACCTAATATAATTATTATTTATTCTATTACCATAGAAAAGACTCTTAGACTTGTTAACTGTATTTATACTTTCTTTTGTTTACTTGTTTCCTTTTAGTGCCAGTTGTTACGTTCTTTTTTCTATAGTTGTACGTTATTATTTGTGCCATTTGTCTTTTATTTGCCAATAGTATTTAAAACAATCAAGCTACTCAACTTGTGTAGCCCTTTGGGTTGTTTTGGGCAGCTTGTGCCTTAACCAGTTAATTTTTTGTTTTCTTTACATAAAATCTGTTAAACGAAAGTGGTACAAATAAAGTTATTAATGTTGTTGTTGTTATTAATGGTAGAAAACATTACCACAAGCATATAAAGAGTGAATTGGAATGAAGCTTGTAAGACATCTTAAAGTTATAAAAGACTTTTTCAAACTCAAAATGACGCATTACTGATGCTAAAGAAAAATGATGACAGACCAAGACTTAATAAAAATTCCAAGCTCACGCTTTTTTACCTTTCTAATTTTTCTACCTTAGCTCAAAGAAGTTGTACTGATAGAAACTTTAAAACACAAACTGCTTTTAATGCTGTAGTTTCAGAAGCGAACGAAAGAACCTCAAGGAATTCCTGAAGTCTCTACTAAATACCTTTGCTGAGTGACGTTATAAATGAGGTAAAGTTTTCTACCTAGCTAAGAAGAACTTATACTGACAGACACTTTAAAACACAAACTGCTTTTAATGTTGTAGTTTCAGAAGCGAACGCCAGAGCCCCGAGTAATTCCCGAAGTCTCCACCAAATCTCTTTGCTGAGTGACGTTACAAATGAGGTAAAGACGGTAGCACTTATTACTAAGCGTGCCTTCCTTGAATCACGAACCTTTCTTCAGCAGCCAATCTGTTTCTCTCGGCCAGTCCAAGTACAAGAGCCGCTGTGAAAAAGTCCCCTTCCTGTTTGGCCTTGAGTTGCTCACGTTTGAGCCGCGCCAGTTCGGCCTGCCGCTGTTTCTCGCTCAAGAAACGTTCTTTGTCGCTCATTAACTTGCGCATCAGGGCGTCCCTCTCCTCTTCATATCTAAACAGCAAAAGTCACTTTTTACTTCCTTTCATCAACAGGAACGTTAACAAAATTTACTATATTACCATTTATTGTTTATATCTAAACGGAAACATACTTCAATAAAAGTAAGTCAATGCAAAAGCCTGAGGCTAGAAAAAGGTTGTGCAATTCTCGTCGTAAAACTGAGCTGATATGGATGAATATTAGATCTGAAACAATCGATTGGCATTGAAAACATGACCAGAGTGATACAGCTTTAAGGATCAACAGAATTAGTGCATTTATTAACTTCTAATACAGATTCCACTTTAAGCAACGTAATGACCCTAGCCACACAAAGTCATGATCTCGAAAGGAAAAAAAATAGGGATTCTTGGAAAACTAAAAAATAAATTGCCAAAAAGGTAGGCCTCTTTAGGCCACGCAAAGTAGTTAGAGAATTTTTAGGAATTTTAGGGCCACAAGAACCTCGATTATTGTGCATCGTTATAGCCATTTCATGTACGTTAATCTACATTTTACAGTACGATGAATTAGGAACTCTAATGTCTTTCTTTGTTAATCAGGGAAAACAAAGCATTTCACGCCTTTGCACACTGCAGCTCCTTACCTCCTATCCAGACCGTCAAGTACAGCCTTAGCGTCTGCTAGTTGTCCGTCACCCTCCTGATTTTCCATGTCCTCGTCATCTTCATCTGGGGGAAGGCCTTGAGAAACACGCTCCCGTCGCCGCGCCAGCCTTTCTTTCAACTTTTCTTCGTACCTAGAAAACAAAGCCAGCAGTGAGTGCGAGCTAAGCCTTGCGCTTTTTTGATTGAGGTTTTAGTAAGCAGAGGCTTAACTTGCAGTATATAGATTCGAGTGAGTCCTTGCCACTGGAAACGGAGAAACACCCAAGATTTGCTGATCTACATCATCAACAAAGAAACCAATAACCACACAAACGAAGGAGAAAAATCTCAGACCTTGGTAGGTTTTGAACCCACGACCTGCGAAAGCAGATTTACGTCGCTCTAACCAACTAGGTTTGGCCTTCACAGCGTTCCAAATAACAGAGACTGGACAACATGACGCCTAAATGCCAGCACCAAAACGATCGAAAATAACTTGCTGGTGCATTGAATATAATCCATTAAGCCGTTTTGTTTGGTACTGAGACGCAAGTGGTACGCACTTTACTTAATGCCACTGAAATAAACTCCTCTTACTTTCTTAGTTACTTTCTTAGGTATGAAAAACAAAAGTACGACAAATTAATTTATGGCAACAATTACCCGATGAGCTGAAATGTAGCGGGACTAAAGTTTCTCTAGAAAAGTCAAAAGACGCTTACTAATAAAACAGTTTCATCCACTTCACTAAACAACCGTCCGTACCCTCCACAAACGTTTCTTTTTAAATATCCGTCTTAATGTCTTCAGAAACTTTTGATAAAACGTGACTGGGGTCTAACTAAGAAAACCTATATGGCTACTTTATACACTATACGTTTCCAAAACCCTACCACATACCCTCGATCAGTAATCTTTATTTTCTCACTTTTTTGAGCTAGGTATAGCAATATTATGATAATTTTGTGATATCTTTTTAATATAAATGTAAAACTTTTGAACGTAAAAAAAATTCACATTCTCATTCAAACAATGTAACCAAATTTGCACATTTATTCTAATGAATACAGCCCTTCCAGAAGTCAAGACTTCTTGCATGTATTAGCTTTAGAATTACTACAGTTGTCCAACACAAGACCCAGCCGTTCTTTAGCTTCCCCTGCCCCAAGAATACAAAATCAGCACACAAGTTCCTGTATGCAACTGGTTTTAACCTGGTTGCGCAGAAGTTGCAAAATGCGGGATTTTTTTCACGCCAAAACAGCGTGCCCTAACCCGACGTTTCATTATTCTTTGGTTCCAAGCATTTTTACTAGTTAACAACAGTGTTAAGACTGTTACTACAGAGTGTTCAAACCTGGCTTTGTTTTCCCCCATCAACTTTCTGAGGTTTGCGTCCGTAGCAAAGCCTTCACCCAGAAGTCTGTGCAGCTCGTCCAGTTTCCCTTCCTTTCTCAAGCGCTTCTCTTCAAGTTTTAGCTGCATCAAGCGCCGCTGGCGTTCTTTTTCTGACAACGCTTTCCACTCCGCATCACCTTTATGAAGACCACCATTAATGCTGTACATGGTAAGTAACTGGGCAAAGCACTTCATTGAACATCGATTATTATGGCTCAAATACTAACTAAAAGTGGTAACAACCAAGATTATGGCGATCTCATTGATAAGCAACATCACAGCATCAGAAGACAAGTACCGGGTGCTACAACAAATCACTAAACTAAACTCTACTAAATTTTAATTTATTTAACAGTGGTAAACATATCCACTTTGAGGAAGTTTTCTAACATATGGCCCTCGGCACGATCTTGGCCTTAAAGTCAATTTTGTGTAGGGAGGAAAACCAGAGAACCCAGAGAAAACCCTCGGAGTCAAATCGACAAAAATTTCTAGTTTTAGTAATATTGCACAACGCTATAAAGAAACCTCCTGCCAATAATAATAATAATAATTATAATAATAATAATAATAAATAAACAAATAAATAAATATCGATATAATCTTTATAGAGGAAAGTCGCTGTCACTTAACAGTGATTTTCAGGGAGGTCCTCTATTTAATAATTATTAAATAAAAACACATATGTACAATAAGAAATAAAAAGGTAGAGTGTTCTGTGCAGTATTGCTATTGTAGTACTGCACAAATGTACATACTCATTTGTTTCTTAAGAGCCTCCAGCAAGAACTTGTCTTTCAAAGTATCGTATTTCTTGTCGAGTGCTCTCAGCAACTCGTCATCGGTGCCTCCTCCATCGTAGCGCAGAGCAACTGTAGCCACATTCTCGTATGACACCTCTTTTCTCTCTTGGATTTGCTTTGTCCTCAATACAGCAAGTTCGGGTTGACTCTAGAGTCAGTTATGCAAAACGAAAAGGAACTTCCCTTTACTAATAGTCATCAAAGAGAGTTATGATATTTTAAAGAACAGAAGAGACCAAGTTACTTCTTTCTTTTAAACCATCGGTGGCGCAGTGGCTGAGCGGTTAGCGTGTTTGCTCGTAATCCTAGGGTCGCGAGTTCGGGACAAGACACTTAAATAAGTATCAGTTCCTTCTGGGGGCTAACCTGCGATAGATAAGTGTCCTGTCCAGGGGGGTCAAAGACTCTCATCTGCCTATTATTAAGGAGATAGCGCCGGCATAATGAGCCACTTAGGTTCCAGAAAGGATTTTTCCAACAATAAATCGATAGGCCATTTTCGAACTACACTGAACGCACCAAATACGGCGTTCAATCAAAAATCTTTAAGTTGAAGCAAGGTTCTAAAAGACAGAAAAATTTGAGAAAATATGCAAAAGTTATCACCTAGCCCCCTAAAAGCTAAATCCTTTCTCGAGCAAAAATGGCTCATCAGGCCGGCATTTCACTCCGGTTTCTGTAGTGTTAAGCGTACAAGAGCCTTTGACTCCCCCTTGACAGGACACTAATCCATCGCAGGTTAGCCCCCAGCAGAACTGGTACCCATTTATAAAGCTGTGTCGACTGGAACAAAGTCAGGTAAAGTGTCTTGTTCAAGGACACAACACAGTGATCTGACCGGGGCTCAAACTCGCGACCCTAGAATTACGAGTCGAATACGCTAACCACTCGGCCACTGCGCCGCCGACAGCCCTCAATTAAAGGTATTGTTTGTCCCCAGTGGAGCGTAATTCAGAACTCGCCTGTTGGTCACAGTAACACTTATGTTCTCCTTTAGACTAATAAAAGGATCCTCGTCTGTACAACATTATTATTCTCAACTAAAACTTTTATCAAGTCCGTGTCCATATCAGCAACTCGAATCTGATAATTCTGTACATAAATCTAACACAAAGTAATTTAACTTGCTAACTTCTACGGTTTGAGTTTCCCTGAGCTTCGAGCATTTCACGTTGTAACCTTAAAACGGCGTGCATGTGGCCAATACGAAGCATTCCAACATACTGCTATTGTCTTCTACTTTTGTTTTCTGCTGGTGTATTTGTCACAGCTTTGCTCGCATACTATTGTTCCTTTGTTGGTTTACACTTTTGCTAACCCCGTTACAAAGATGTTATTACTTAGGCTTTAGCATGATATCAATTTCTGTATGTCGTTTTACTGACCTTTCCTTGGATCTGCTCAAGGATCGTCTCGCTCTCTTTGTCTTGCTCATCCTGGACGTCTGCCAAAATAGCAACTATTGCATCTTGGTCGTTCACCTCTTTCTCTGTCTCCTTCTTCGCCTTCTCCTGCCTAATTACAACCTTGTAAGACGCCGCCATGTCAAGGATGTCCACATTCATCTCTTGATCAGCTGATCAGAGGCAAGCATAGGTTCAATGTCTGAATATTATGGCCTCCACAGACTAGACGATTAGTTGTCAAAAACTATTTCCTTTGGGCAACTGAGGGCGTCCACAAATTAGATGACTTTTATTTGCTGTCGGCAAGTAAATATGGTCAACGACCAAAAAACAGCATCTGATGGAGAGGTTGTTGACAGCTAAACGCGAAAATTGAAGGGAAACTGCGAAATTGTCGACAACATAAAATTTCCCCTTTAGTTGTTGACCACCTCTCCCACAGACTATATTTTTTGGTAGTCAACCACATCACAAAAAGTGGTCGACCACTTTCCGTTATCAACAATAATCAGCAGTCATATAGTTTGTGGAGGCCCTTACAACTTAAAAACTTAAAATACATGTATGTATCTTTGCACTTGTTCTTTTCTTTAAATATTAACAATAATTAGCAAGTTTCTATTTTGTACTCCAGACCTTAGATGATTTTTTAATCTATTGAGGTTGTCCTTTAAATTCATGGTATGTAAATAAAAAAAGACACAAGATGATGCGAGCTTAGGTTTCATAAAATAATTTTAACATCTTAAAGCAACATTAGGTAGCAATCGCTTTTACTCGTTTCTTTTTATGTTAGGTGATTTTCATTTAAAATCATTGTCTATAGGCCACCTGTCTCGAATAGCCCATATGGTAATTTGTAGGTAGCCTGTACTCGTTTATTTGTAAACCTATTCTTTACGTTATATATCTCCGTTAAATTTCTCAGTAAAAATGAAATTATCTAAATTTATTTTCGAAGAACAATTTACTGAGGTAAACTTCTATGGTAATTTCGTAAGCCACCAGTGTTTCGAGTGTTCTGCCGTTGGCTACTGTCAACCATAGCAAAACAACAACAAATCAAACAAAATAATCAGCAACTTTCTAAGTAATTCATCATGTATGCGTGGAGCGGTATAAACATTACCTGAATAAACGCTACACATAAAGAAGATTTCATAATTCTTATTTTTTTCGAATTATTTTGCCTTTTATAGAGAAGTAAAAAAAAAATACCAGTTTTTATTGCACTTCTTTACTTCAGGTAATAAACACACCAGAATATAACAAGCTTTTTATCAATGAATTGCAGTTTCATCGATTATGTATCTATTACAAACACCATAACGAATGCAACTGTGATCCCATTTCTTAAAAACCTAACTCACACCTTTTACACCAAAATCGAGCTCATCCCGTTTATCCTTTAGTTCTTGGATGGCTTTGCGTCTCTCGTCTTCAGGCATACCACGTGCTTCCTCTCTCAGTCCCGCCGAGCCCTCTTCCTCTACAAGAGACAAAAGGAACTCTCTCTCCATCCGGTGCTTCCTTTCCAGCTCCTTCAGTACAGAGTCCTGCCATGCTGCTAGATTTTCTAAACAAGTTGGTTTTCACAGATTAGTCAACTGTAGACAAGACAAGGCTTTTTGTCAAATTTCACGATTTCTTACATATTCATTTACAACTTATACATTGAGGCTTACAGTACATATTGGATTTGCATCATATCTGCTAGTTAGGAGCAAATCTCATGCAAATATGGTGCAAACCTAAAGTATACACCTATAGAGAAGATGGTAAAGACCATATTTACTAGCCCGAGTAAATGTGGTTGAGCAAATACAGTATTAAACAACTTTGCCATAGGTCTACTTTAGGTAAACACCATATTTTCTCATGCAAATCGAATTTTTCGTCCAGTGATAGTTACCACTAATAAATAAATTGAACTATATAAATATACGAGTATTCTAGGAAATGTCTAGTGTCTAATGTAACCAATTAGTTTTCTAGTTAGACACTACTGAGTCTTTTTCAGTTGTAGGGTTGTAGTCACTTATGATATACCTCTGGAATAATTTTGAGGACAAGGAAGTTTTTTGTT
The DNA here is from genome assembly GCA_027575215.2 of Hydrozoanthus sils. NCBI lineage: Eukaryota > Metazoa > Cnidaria > Anthozoa > Zoantharia > Hydrozoanthidae > Hydrozoanthus > Hydrozoanthus sils. The sequence continues at coordinate 4,198 of JAOBRD020532269.1, read as the reverse complement.
TCAGTTATGGAATTGTTTTGTCAATAAAAACCGTTTGGCTTTTTGGGAAAAATAGTCATTATTGAGACGTTTCAGTTCGCTTTGTAATTGCTGCCATTTATCACTTGACTAGATGTTTCGATTAGTAAACGAAGTGGGTGAAGATTATAGAGTAGCTAGAGATCCCATGATGAGATCATCCGGGTTAGTGTAGTCCTCTGAAAGACTGTTGTCGGTGTTAGTGACCAACGTTTCGATAGTCTATGGGGATGTCATCTTCTGAGCTAACTTTACTTTACAGATCGAAAACAACCTATCAAACACAACTACTTTATGTAGAATTTGTGGCTAGTAGGTAGTAGGCTAGGGTATCACCAAGCTTCTGTTCCAAAAGGAAATTTCTGCTGATCCTAGTCAAAACTAACCTTTATCTGGTTCAGGATCTTCCGCTTCTTCCTGAGCCTGTCCACGTCGCTTCCGTCTAGCCGCCAGTCTCTCTCGAGCAAGCTGCTCCTGCCGCTCTCTATCCCGCCTGAGCCTGCAGTCACAAATGCAAATAAGGGTTTTATAACTACTTTAAAAATCTGCTTAAACTTAATCCTAAACAAGGATTTGATGGCAAAAGAATTGTCTAAGTCAAGTATTCTATAAACAGCTCCATTTCTTACACTAAAGTTTTCCCAGCAAATGCTTGGCACTTGATATTCCTAGGAAAAGCAATGCAACAACGTAATTTATCTAACAAGTCACCTCCCCCCCATTTTTTACGCCAGAAACTTTCTAAGCCCTCCTCCAATCCCCCTCCTGTCCCCTCGAAAAAAATAAAACTTTAGATTGTAAGACATTGACAACTGTCATAAAAACGGAAGGTTGTTCTTCTCAAGGGGTAAGGAAGATGGATGAATGAAAGAACTTGAGAGTCTCGCCAATGATCACGATAATCTGTCTTCTTCATAAGTCCCCCCTTCTTTAATAAGCCCCCATTTAACTACTTGCAAACATAAATAGTGGGGCTTAACAGAGAAAAAGCGGTAATTCGGAAATGTTCATATTTGTGGTGGTATAAACCAACTTCATTCGTGGGTATATACCTTTCCTCAAGGTTCTGCCTGTTTCTTTCTGCTAAACCAAGTGCAAGAGCAGCAGAATCGAATTTGCCTTCCATCTCTGCCTGCCTTTTCTCCCGTCTGAGCCGAGTCAGTTCTGCCTGTCGTTGTCTCTCGGCCTCAAGTCGATCTTGTTGTTCCTGTATTGAGACGTTCAGAAGTTCAATTTTATTGAAAAATATTCCTGAAACAACAAATAAAGATCTGGAAGCAAACAAGTCAAGAAGACATTCAAATACAGATCAGGAGAAGAAAATAGAGATGAATTAATTACACGTTTAGGAAACATCTAGACAGTGTTACAAGACAAGCGTTGAACTGGAACTTCCAAGGTAAGGGAAAAAGAGGACGCGCCAAGAGCACCTAGAGACGTAATAAGACGCAGAAACGAAGGACGAGAACAAAGACAGAACAAGATGGAAGAAGGGAATCATTAGTGGCCTGTGCTCCAGGAGGAGCTAAGCACCAAAGTGTAATATTCGTAAAATTACAAACTACGTAACTTCAAAAGTGAAATAATTACAGTTTCTCTTTGATGCCATCAAAACCTGTTTGCTAACAATTTCAAACGTATGTATGCACACACGAATTATGAACTTGCAGTATTCAAACACGCTGACTATAACAATACAATCAACTCTTACCAAAAAAACGATAAAGAGCACAACAACAATAATTCCTTGTATCCCCATTCTTACTGAATACAGTTTTGTTAAGAAATTTAAACATTTAGCATTTAGGAGTAACAACTTCAAAAAAATAAAATGTACAGCATGTTGATGTCCAAAACAAGAACGAGAATGCAAGAAGAGAATTAAACTGAGATTAAACGATTAACTTGCTTAATACGCAAAACAGAAAATCGGCTTTCATTCCAACTAATGCGATCCACCGAGAAATTCGTCGACCAATTGGAGTTTGTCATAATATTTTGTTCGTAAACGTTTAAAAATATAGGTTAAAATTATAAGTTCTTCAAGTTCCTGAAATGTTTTCGAAAGTGCAGTCGTTTTCAGCAGTAATCATCTTCATTAGGATTCTGTTTTCGAGCAGTGTGTTCTTTTAATAAACACATGCGAATTCTCTATACAGCTTTTGAGTAGATAACCACCCTTTGTATCTTGTTTACAGACTTTTTTAACAAATGGCGGTGACTTTAATATTCTTTCGTGTGCATTAAAATTAGGCCTACTACCCACGCTTTGGGCAAAATATCCTTTTGAAAGCTTAACTCAAGAACGAGGCTAGCCAGGCTAGTTTGATTGCACACAAAAGGATATTAAAACTGCTGCCATTTATGGAGAACGTCTACCGGTATTGCTGGGTTGCAGCTAACGTCATAGCGGCCACGTTGGTGACATCAAACAAGAGAACTTTGATGGTTTCTTTCTTTCTGAAGTTACCAACATTGCCGTTTCGTATTTTGTCTTTAGCATCTCTAGGGAGTGATTACAATCCAAGAATTTCTTGTTTGTGGCGGTTCTACTGATTAGAAGTAGGCAGTGAAATGTTTCTTACCCTCAGCCGACGTAGCAACGTATCTTTCTCATCATCGAACCTGTTCTGTAGGTCCATAAGAATGTTTCCTGTACTCTTTGTATTCTCTTCCTCCAACTTTCTCATTTTCTCTTCGTCTTCATCGTCTGGGTCAAGTCCCTCCTCAATACGTCGCTGTCTCCGAGCAAGTTTTTCTTTCAGTTTTTCTAAATACTTCTGGCGATTTTCCCCAAGTAAGGACTGAAAAACATACATAAATAAACTGAAAACAAAAGCATTATCAAATTGGTTTACATCTTCCAAAAAGTTTTTTTCTCTTACTTATCTTGTTATAAAACTTTGTATTTTTTTTCTACATAAATCTTAATCCAAAACGTCAATTTTTTTTCTTGAGAATGATCAAGTGGACATCAGATAGCTGAAGCGTTTGCCTTTTCCATCATGCATTACTTTAAAATTAGTAGCCGATCTTTGTTTATTTAAAAAAAACTTTAATAAATACTAAAATTCAAATTACTTGTAACAAATCAGCATTCTTAAACGCATCTCCCAGTAATAATGCTGCTTCATCAAATTTTCCTTGCTGTCTCAATCTCTTCTCTTGCAATTTCAGTTTAGTAAGTAGCGCCTGGCGTTCCTTCTCCGACATACGCGCCCACTCAGCTTCACCAAACTGCTTCATGAGGGCCTCCATGAGTAGTTTGTCTCTCAGGGCATCGTACTTGTCCTCGATAGCCTTCACGAGCTCGTCTTCCTGACTTGTCACATCCTCCGTTCCGAGTAACACAGCAGAGATGTTATCTACCCATTCCTCATCGTAGCCTTGCAATTGCTGTTGCTTGATGCGGAGAAGTTCCTGGGAGTCCTTTAATATAAATAATAAATAAATACCGTTTATTTGCCACATTGCAGAATGAGCTGAATTAAAGGGCTAAAAATACAATGAATATATAACTAAGACTAGTACTATTATAACAATAAAAATAAATCCTTATCTACTATTTACATATCCACATACCTACTATTGAATGTAATAAAGGAGCTAGAACGCTTGGTCCGGCAATAACTCTTATCAGCGTAAACCTTAGTTCTATTGTTGCAGCCGGACCACAGGTTATAACTATGGTCACTAGTTACAGTTTTCGGTATAAGAAAACTAATGGGGTGGTCAGTTTGAGACATCTTCCTAATGTATTTACTGCAGAGCTGGTATCGTCTTTCTTTAAGACTACTAAGGTTGGTTATTTTAAGAGAGGAAATAATTTATCGATTATACATGCACCACCTTTAAGCTTCTGGGAAGGTTACACGAGTATCTCTGGAATACCAGACACAGTGTAACCCCGATACAACGTCCCTGTTATAACGAAGCCTTTTTTTGGCCCGGCAAAACTACACTAATTTGTTTCCATAAAAATCCTGATATAACCAGCCCCGTTATAATGAAAACCCTGGTATCCATCAAACAGTCTGGGCTAATAAACTACAATCATTTTGCTTAGAACTAGCTCGCACAAAGAGGTTCACTTAAATTTATTTAGTCTCTCCGACTCTCGCTTCTTCTATCGAGGGACTTAAAAGAACCCACACACCTGTTGCAAAGAGTAGGGTAGTGA
>JAOBRD020532161.1:1294-16809 GCA_027575215.2 Hydrozoanthus sils | reverse complement strand
CTCTGACCCACCCTTTCCCCCCCCCCCCCTCTACTTTTTGACCAGCCCCTAATTAGGTTGCTAGTCTAGAAAGAAATTGGATTGGTGTGTTAGACTCATACATCCCAGAGTGACATTGAAATCAATCTCAAGCTGACAACTGCATGACTTGCCGAGAAAGCTCATCAGTCATTATTTTGAACCCTAAGTGTTCCCATAGCTCAGAACCTAATTTAGTTATTTGTTATGAGCACTAGTACATCATATTAAGTACATTTAAAAACAACAAATTATTATTAATTTATCCCCTGAATGGAAAGGTGGATAATTATTTTCATAACAATGTAAATCTTTTTGGTAAGGGGGGTGATAATTATGATTTAGTCTTAAGACTTTTAAGCAATGGTTAGATTTTGTGATTTCAGTTATAACCCAATGGAAGTAACACTTCGGTTGCTACTGCTAGTGTTCAGCAAGCAATGGTGTAGAGATAACCACTGCTGTGTTTATTTGGAGAATATACCATATTTACCCAATGCATGTATAATATGCGCCCATGTATAACACACTCCCCAAAATTCGAATCTGGAATCACTCAAAGAGCCAATCAATTTTGCATGAATTCTGCTGGTGAGCAAAGTTGACACAACTGAAATTTGTTTTCAAAATTTATTTTATTTACATCTCTGCCTAAAAGCACGACCAATTACAGTACGATACTAAGAGTTTTACCAATTCTACACATAAATTTAAAGTTCCTTTCATATTTTTTCCAACACAAGTTTCCTGTTGTTGAATACTGATATCGAGACTGTATGCAAATTTCATTAAGTACACTCAAAATGCAAGTTTCTGTGTACATTAGGCACTTGGACTTTGAAGATCATTTCAGAACAAAAAAAGTGCATATTTGTACATTAAATTAGAATAAGAGTATAATGAATTCTCTTCTGCATTTCGAAGTCATTTCAGAACAAAAAAAGTTATGTTATACATGTCGAGTAAATATGGTATGATAGGTAGCGACAGTAACCAATCAGAGCATAGATAGCATATAAATTTATTTAACACTAATTCCATTTTAAGTTTGGTGAATGGTTCAAATAAGTATTGATATAAGTTATTTTAATTAATAATACTAATTAAAACGGGCCCATAGCTAATATCATTTTCTAGGAGTTAAAAGTTGCTGCTTTTACTTCATTCACAGCTGGTCCCAGAACATGTAATTATGTCGCCTGAAGATAAAGCTGAACTACTGGCAAGATAGTATCCTTGGAATGTAACAGTATTTTTACAAATTAGATGCTCATTAAAATTGTTAAATCTTAGGAAAAGAGTCCTTTAGATATTTAAAAATCATTTGAACATTCAACTTGACTGGACAGAAATAGTACCACAAAAATAATGGAAAAGTAAACCAAGCTTTTGATAGTTTATATTAAAAAATCCCTGCTGCTGTGAATGAAATAATGCCACTGGAACAAAATTAATGACAAGAAAAGTAACAAAACTGCATACCGGTACTATAATTATTGTGGATTGCTAAAAAAAGCAATAGTCATTTTAATGTACTAAAAATAAACTATACAGTAAGTATCAAAGACCAAAAACCGCTAATACTTAAGAGTTTAAAACTAGTTAAAGAAATATATTTGTAAATTAAATTGTCAGATTGAAACTAGTGCTAGGCAAATTCATTATACTAACATTTTCTCCTTAAGCTTAAAAATATTAAAAAAAAGGGAAATGATTAAACAAATAGCAACTCTAAAACACCAATCCCTTAGCGTACTGACAAAAATAATAAAAAGACAATAAGGCTATCTCAGATCCAAAAGTTATAGCAAATCAATTTTTAAGTTAACACATATTTTATAAGAGTCAATGATTTTGAGGCTTGGAAAGGTTAGAACAAAGATATCTACAGTATGAGAAATAAACATACACAGTGTAATTTACCTTTCAACAAACTCATTTGAAAAAATTGGTGTTATGCCCAAGCTGGGACTTGAACCTGTGTCTCCCATATTCTACTCAGGTGTGATGACCGCAAATTAGCAATGTGTTTTTTGTGCCAAACCTGGGTCACCCAGTGTCCCCATATTTTCTTTATTTAAGTGTGTAGCCAGAAATCGTTGACTTTGTATTCAAGAACCCTGAAAAAAAGGGTATACAGCTCTAGGTTGGTTACATACTTAAATGAAGAAAATATCAGGCCCTTGGGCAACCCATGTACAGCAAAAAACACATCGCTGAATTTTTTGTCTCAGATTTTCTCACAAAATGGCTTGCATTCTCTGTGTTTATGGCAGTGCTCGAAATCTCTGTTTTACTTGAAATCTGTTTAGTTTGGTGTCTCTGTATTTTAAAACTTGGTCTTGGATTATTCATTGCTTTCCATTATTATGATAACACATTTCTTTTTTTTTTATAATTTCTTCTCCACATGCATCTGTTTTCCATCTTACTATAAATTCTGGTGTGGTCCCAGATAAATTCAAAATTTCAAGAGTTATTCCAATTTACAAGAAAGGTTGTCATTCTGATCTTGGAAACTATCATCCAATCCAGATGATTATTACCAATTTTGGCAAAATATTGGAAAAACTTGTGTACATAAAAATTAATATATATATTACTTCTGAAATTTCGAGAAAAGTGTATAGTATTTTAACATATAACCCATGCCAAACTCTCAACAATTTTAGCAATTCAGTCTATCAATATTTGTAAAATATGATAATATTCAAAACATAGTTGAAGACAGCTTCTTTATTTTGTTGTTGACTATCTCTTGACTTATCCAACGCTTTTGACACAGTTGACCAATAAATTATTTTGGTACAAAAACTAAAAAAATATTCGAGTAAGAGGCATAGCCAACAATAAAGGTTTGTCTCTTACTTATGAAACAGAAAACAGTTTGTCTCATCTGGTACTTTAAACTCTGATTCTCAAACAATTTACTTTGGTACATGCCCTAGGGGTCAGTCATTGGCCCCCTAATTTTTCTTGTATACATTAAATTAATGTCATTCATTTAGTAACAAATTATTCTACAAAACTTGACATTTATTTATTGCAGATGACACTAACCACTTTTTTGCAGATAAAAACCTAAAGAATTTAGAGATTACAATAAACAAAGAACTATCCTTTATAAGTTAACAACTTGTTCATTGCTAATGATAAGTAGCACAATCATGATGTACATTTGAGAAACCAGTATTTTGAACAAACACTTCAGGTTGTATATATCTCCTCATAAAAAGTGTTAGCCATTCACATATTGCAGACACACTTCTTATTTATTATATTTAGGTAACACTTAGTGTGTAAATTATCTAAATTGGTTGTTGTGTATTAGGTAATCACACGACTTTGAGTTCAATTTGGAAATAATTTGCACGAGCCTTTTTTTTCAATAAGCATCAAAATTGCATGAGCCCGTTGGGCGAATGCAATTTGAGCTTTCTGAAAAACACACGAGTGCAAATTATTTCAAAATTGAACTAGAAAAGTCATGTGATTACTTTCAATATTTTTTGTGTATTTTGTACCAGTTTAATAATTTATGTATAACTGTATATTGAAGGGTACAAGACTTGATAATTAACCGTCACTTGTTTTTTCATATACCCTGTACTCTAGCTATCTCCCAAATACTACAATAATTATGTAAGAAAGTATAGCATATTTTATTGAATGAGTACAAATAAACATGAAAATATTGTTAATGTTATTGTTAGATTAATTGAACTTCTTGTAGTTTTGAATAAGATACGAGACATATAATTTTATTATATCAGCTTGGTAATCACATTAGTTTGCCATGGATTTTTCTAATTATTAATTGAATGGCATTTTATTCAATGTTGCAATGTATAAAACTGTCCGAATTGAAATTCATGAGAATACATGTCTAGGTATAAGTGATTTAAAGAAATTTATTCAGTTCATGCAAGAATGAGTGCACACAGATCCTTAACCTTGGGACAAGTAAACTAAAAGATCACCAGCTACCCAGAATACAACATGGAGATCCTGTTGCCAGATACTTGGGCTTGAAGCGAGGACAGGTATGCATACGAGGATTATTATTAAGGCCCTAACTTCCTTGAAAGTCATAAGGCATTGCACCAGGAATAGCATTGTGGGTTAAAACTTTAGACTTGACATGCCATCACAGGGCTCAAACTTGCCACCTATAGGGGGCCAATGCTACGAAGAAATGCATCTAGATTTTTAAAACTCATAGCCAGCTGGCTACAAAAAGATTGTGTTGAACCTTTACGACTGATTAGCTAAGAATTAGTTTTTCTAACAAAATGATAAACAATGTGATGAACAAATAAAGCTTATCTATTTTCTGTGCAAGGCAAACAAATCTGAAAATAAATACATTTATTGCAGACACAGCTACAACAGACACAAACTAACTGCAGGTTACACATTGAAAATAAAATAGAACACTACTAAAACTTGTGCCAAGGCTAGAAAATGTTTGTCTTGGGTAGCCAGCAGGCTACTTGAGCCCTGCATCAGCAAAACAATTATAATAAAAATTTCCCCCAAAAGTGGAGGTGGGAAGTGGCAGATGTGGCTCGGTAAATAAATGTTTATCACTATGCACTGAAACCAAAGGGGATATTTTGTATTAGTATATAATTATACCAAATCAGCAGAATATATTAAGGAAAAAATTGGTGAATGTCAAGTTTGAACCAAATTGATGTATTAAAAATTTTCATGCACCAGTAAAAATGTACTACTTTAATTGCGAAAAAAATCTGACTTTAAACTTTTGGACATTTAATTTCAGACCAAAAACTCTCGGACATTTAGTTTCAAACCAAAAACTTTCACACATTTTTACCCATAAATTTTGGACAGTCATCGGACACTTTTATTTTTTTCATTAAAATACAGAATAAATTAGAAATCATTCTTGAGTAGTCGACTGTTGCCATCAAGGAAAAGAACTCAAAAAACTGTACCTTTTCGGCCTTCATGAATTAGTTGTGGGGAACTACGAAACGCAGAACACGCTAAAGCAGTGATTCAAATACTTTGATTCGAAAGATGAGGCAAACCCAGAGGAGACATTCTATTGGAAAATGATGAATCTCGGTGATACTTTGAAACTATTTTAATACAGGTTCCTGACAAAACCGGGCTTACACACTTGTGATACGAAGTCATTAATTAAAATTAAGTAAAATTCAAAATTTTCAGACATTTTAATGTTCAGAAGTTAAATTTTCTGGACGACTAACTTTTTGGACCTTTTTTTTGACTGAATGTTTTTGTATTTAAAGGTAAGTATCATTGTTGTACATTTTTTGAAATTTTGGACTAAAACAATTAATTTTTCATTCTACCTGTGAATACAAAGATTCCAAGTTTCATTACCTTTGGTGTTCACTTTGTTTCCTTGTGAAAATATTGTTTGAAGATCAAACAATTTTTAAAAATTACTTTAAAATAGATTCACAATAAGGAAGGACTCATTATTTTTCAGGACGACCGGGTCGGGTAAAAAGTGACAGAGTCCTGTAATTTTTTGGCCGAAAAATTGACGAGTTTTGAAAAAATGTTGGGTTGAAGATGATGGGTTCTAGAAAACGTAATTGAACCAGTATAAAACCATATTTTTTAAAAGCAAATGTGAGCAATTACTAGCAATTTTTATTGAGAACAATGAAGACAAATATAAAATTGACCACACACATGATCCAAACAACCATATTATTACAAATCAGTGGCTGACACAGCAAACGAAGGTCTGAATGGAAAACTTCGAGAGCCTGATGACTTCCAGCCACGGGCTAATATCAGAAAGGAGTTGAACAACGGTCAAATTTTCAAACTAAACAGATGAAGACTATTATAATTAAACTTTAAAAATGCAACACTTGATGCATGAATTTCAAGATTTAAAAGGAACATTGTACATTACAGGCTTGCGTGTAGTAAAGACTGAGCAAAACAGTGTTTCCCATTTTGGGGAGTTGAAGAATTTGAATATTTTCCATTTTCAACAAGTACTATTCTCTACAGACAGGGTCTTGAAAAAAGTTGAGAGAACTTGGATGGGTGTAATTATAAAACTTCTGAACTTGCAAGACGGAGCTTGAAAAAAGTTGTCAGACTTTAAAAAATTACCCGACCTAGTCATCCTGAGAAATAATGAATGCTCCCTAAGTTTGTGGAATTTTTGCATGTTTTTACTAAGGAACAGCTGCATCATTTATTTCTAAAATTTTCTGCTTTGCGACATGTTTCAAAATTTATGATGCCAAGTTTCTTTTCCTGATTACTAATCAGTAAATAGCCTGGATATCCACTTTTTATGGAACCAATCACTATTCGCTGGTTGGATTTATGTTAGTCCTGAATATCTGTTTTCATGGTAACCGGTCATCTCGCCCCCTGTCATGTTGCCCTAAATCTGTAGGCACGTCGCCCCAGGTCTATGTAATATGTCACCCCAACTATATTAACTTGTACAAGATGCATCAAAAGTGTTGTTTTGAATCCTTGTTACTAATTTCTTAAACTTAACATCATGTAGGTAACGCTTACAAGTAGCTGATTTCTTATTTGTATCGACGATCGCGGTGATATGAGTAGATGGCGACCATCACTTATGGCAGTGCAATAGTATCAAAAGCGGCTTATATCTTTAGATCTCTTATATTTACAACTGATATTTTAGTTATGAAAATGACCGTCCCGATCTGAATTGGGAAGTATCGTTTCATTTGAGCAAAACAATGTTTTAAATCATTTGTTTTTAGTTTATTGATTGGCATTTGAATCAGCTTTCAAACTCAAAGACAGAAATTCCAATCATCCCAGAAATTGTGACTGGTGTGGAATATGTAGGCAAAACGGAAAGAAATTGGATGTGAAGACAAATCAGAACAACCAGAACAGTTAGGAGAATAAATCAAAACACATCCAACGCATCATACAGTATAACTTGAAACCTTATTTATTAATTCATCAAGAAACACATTGTTGAGGCACTTTTCTATTCATGGTAGCCATTAATCCGGAATTGAATTGAAACGTTCAATCAAATGAACTTACTCTTTGAATTGAGGCAAAACTGCATATAGCCAGAAGTTAATGGAAACATGACACAAAATTAAACGCCACAAAACAAGCAAGTAACTCAATGCATGCTGTATTCTTTTACTCGTGCAGTATTTATGTAGTTTTGGCGTGTAAGGCCGCATTTTTAATTACATTTCACAAGTTACAGAGAAGAACATAACAATCAGTATTTATATAGATACTTTGATCTAGCTTCGTTGAAGGATTGCAATGATCCAGTTGGTTATATATAAATTTTGACAGGCCTTTTATACGTTGCACAGCGCTGATGAACAAATAATGGCATTCCTTTTCACAGTTGTTTTTCTTCACTGTTCCTTAAATTATTATTATAAAAAAATAGCATTAAGGACATCATTTCGATTTGATTACACAAAGATTTTCAGTAAGAATATTTGTGTCATCGGCTGAAGTCAATCAAAGCTAGGTTCACTTGCTCTCTCAATCTTACTCTACATCGCCGTGCAACAAACCATCGTAAAAAACGCGTTGCAGTGTAGCGTTCCATTGACTAAGCATTAAAGAGAACTCGATTGTTGAAGAGGAGAACAATTTTCAAACTTACCCTGTTTCTTCCAAAAATTTGCAAAACGTTCAACTCCCCTTGACATGGGGCGTCATGACCTAGACTTGGGGCGACATGACTACAGATTTGGAGCAGCATGACCTGGGGCGACATGACTGTTGGGCAAGATGACTTGCTATTCTTGGTTTGGTATATGTATATACTAAGTTATTTATTGACCAATTTGCTCAAGTGAAGGGCTAACACTCAACAATAACACCTTAAAACCTTTGGTGGCAAGAATGTAAAACAATTAACTTTTTAGCTGATTGCAAAATTACTGTAGCTATTTGACCAGTCACATGCAACATGCAATCACTCTATTGACAAGTGGAAGACGTTTACAACATAAATTAAGACTAAAGAAACAACCTTTAAAATAATGGAAAGTTGTTATTTATACATGAACACAGTTAGTTAATATTCAATTCCCACGTTTCCCAGAGTTTACAGTTAAGTCGAAAGTTGTAGATTTCAGCAGTTTGAAACTGAACAAACTGTCTCATTTTTCGCACTAATCTTTTATTTTTAATCTCACAGGTAATAAAGATAGTTCGACCAAGTGAGACAGCAGGACGATACATAACATATCGATTAGTAGTATAGCTGCTCAGATGATACTCTGAATGCACCCAATTGCCTTTCATTATGGTGACAGCCATAACCTTTGATAGCTTATTCTAATATGCTGCAATATGTTACCGCTTGATTTTCCCAATTTTTGAATGTAAGGATAAAGTGTGCTTTCAATATACCATTCTTGTGTTAAACATGACAGCACAAAGTTAAAGGTCAAATTTTTGATCATTAAACATATATTAGCAAAATATGAAAAAAAATTCTTGTCATAGGTTTATTAGCTGATGCCTAAGAGTTGTTTTTGCAAGCCTGTTCTGCATGAATAGTTTGTTGACAGGTGTACAGATATTTTTTTGTTCAAAATTTCTTGTAAAGGTGCCTCATTTTAGTTTTATGAGTATGTTTTTCATTAACATGAGATTTATTTATCACTGAATTTGTAAAAGTTTAGTGCTCTGACTAGTTTTAGCTCTTGCAACCATAAAGTCAACAGTCAAGATGTCCAATTTATTAGTAAGAATATGGAAACATGGTAGTTTAATATTTAGAGTCTACTTTTAAACCTTGGTTTAAATGATATATATCCACTGAAACATGTTTTAGCATCTAATTAAAGCATTTCACATTTTTACACGAGTGTGCCATTGTGATATGATTCACAGGGTGTCAAACACTTTAGGGGTTCAAAAATGTAGGTTATAGGACACCACCACCTGATACCAAAAAATAGGACTGAAAAAATTAAGGTCCAATTTGAGGTGACCTATTACGTAAAAGTAAAGCCTGAGTATTGTATTCCTCCCACACTGTCCCAAATAAATAAGGCAAACAAAAGTGGCATTTTTTGGCATTTCCAAAATGTCTTTCAAACTAGTTGCAATCAGTCATTTACATACTAAAGGCAATAATAATTTTTTCTAATAATAACTTAAATTTTTTCCCTTGGATCATTACAATATCTCAATAACAAAGCCCTGCATACACTTATGGGTTAAGTCTGCAGCTAACCAGGTGGTACCAATAGCTGGTACCACTAGCTCAGACAGTTGGTTGAAAATTGGGGGTAAATTTTTTTCGCCAACAAAGCCTAAATTGATGAGTTGACTATTAGATTCATAGAAAACAACAGAGTTGTCTTAAAAGCCAATTTACGAGGTGCAACTTTTGCCTACAACTGTTGCATGCAACTCCCCTGCAAATATATTTTAGCCACCATTTACATACATGCAACTTTTTACCTTGTAACACAAAAATTCATGTGCATCCCTCTTTGAAAAAAGGCGGACAACCGGCAAACATTATCTATTATATAAATTATAGTAATTGTCTTGTGATGAAAAAAACTTGGACAACATATAAAGTATGTGTGGGTAGATGTCACTGAATGGTTGAAGTGAAGTACAGATAAGAGGGTTTGGGAGCTATTTCATGATAGCCAAGACTTGATAATCTTCACAGCTGTTGTGGCGTCCGTTCCCTCCACCATGAATGGCTGCTTACCCGAGCACACCATTTCTTTCCCTTTGTCTTGCCAATCACTGCCTTAGTATAGGAATGCAGAACCTTTTCACACAATATGATTCAAGATGGCAGCGGACATCGAGTGCGAGTTAGTCGATATAGCTAAAACTTTCAAAATAAAGGAGTTCAGTGAACATCAGATGACTGCTTTAAGACCTCATAGAAGAAGGCACCGATTCATTTCTAAATTTGCCGATTTTGTTTCAAGTTTTACAAACACTTTGACCTGACAAACAGGGCCACATAATTGTTAACTTGTAGTATTATGTGATAAATAAATTATGGTTGCCGTGAGATGATGGGAAAAGCTGAGGTTTCGAGCGTTAGCCCTTTGATGCTCAGATGATGGGCTAACGCTCGAAACGTAAGCTTTTTCCATCATCTCACAGCGATGATAATTTATTTATCACATAAATATATGTTGTTTGCCGTCCGGGAGGTCTGTATTGAGAAAAACTGTGCCAGAGGTCTTGCGTAAGGACCGAGGCCAAAGGCTGAGGTCCATACCTAGACCAAGGGCACAGTTTTTCTCAATATCGATCTCCCGGATGGCAAGTAACGTGTTTATTTTTTTCCCCCGTGTTTTAGTGTTGTTTTTTTCTTTTTAAAGGCCTATGTTCAGACTGTCTTTGTTAAGCAGGATAATAAAATTCACTGTCTCTTTGAAAACTTTATTCGTCGGATATTATGTCAAAAAAAATTCAAAGACTTGCCAAATGTTAACGCTTTATAAGCTAAGACTTGCAAAACTAAAAAAAAGTCATCTTTGCTTGTCACGAAGTCGCTGTTGGTATTTGACCACGGGCAAGATCGTAAAATTCCGCCCGCTCAGGGAACCAATCAGATTGCAGGATTCATTTCATCTTAACCGCTCACGTGCCGAAAAAAAAAAAGATAATACTACAAGTTTAAATTACTTGCCAATGCATTCGATAGTTTTTTTAAAAAACTATATACCACATAATTGTTTTGCTTCTCATCAACCAAAATAGCAGACCTGGTGAACCATCTGAAAGAACCTGGGATCAGTGTGATAAATCTCAGTGGCATCGATGATGAGGAAGAGAAATGGCAATTAGAATGGGGATGCTTGAAGTGGTGGATGGGGGAGAGAACTTCCGTTCTGTCCCCCATCCACCACTTGAAGCATCCCCATTCTAATTGCCATTTCTCATCGATGCCACTGAGATTTATCGCACCAATTCCAAGAAGGAAAGCTACCAAAAATAATTTATCTGCATGGACACCAGAACGTTTGAGGTTGGTCAGAAATTGAAACAAGAACATACCACAGGCCTCACCATTCAGATAATTTTTCTGCCAAAAAATCAAAATTGCATACAACTTTTGAGTTCACATGTTTTGAATTCTACAACTTTTTTTGAATTACATGCAAAAGTTTTGGGTATGATTTACACGAAACATGAATTCGTGTTGTATGTATGGTGTAAGTGAGTTGCATGCAACAGTACATAATTGCACAATGTAAATCAACCTTAACAAATTTAGCAGGTGTACTTTAAAACCAAATAAAATTATTGTACTTAATAATAATTATTAAAACTGTAAAACAGGTTCCTAAAATTGACTTTATTGTTTCAATATTAGTTATCTAAAAAGTTTCTTTTTTAGCCACTTTTAAAGTTAAAATTTTCTTTTTAGCCCTGGCATCTTAAGTATATAATTTATTAACAATCTTTTTGTCCATCTTCATATAATTGGAACCATTGAACCCAAACTATCACACTTCAAACTTTTCTACCAGATAACTAGGAAAGTCAGTGTTTCAAGCAGTAGTGAAATGACCTCAACCAGAAGTCGAGAGAAAAGACAATGATCAATGTACTGTAGTGTTGAAGTTAACCAAAATGGAATTGTTTTTATGACTCTCAACAGCATTCTACAATTAAAAAAACAGTTTTCAGTGAGATAATCTCAACTTACATAGCAGCTTTGACCTTGGCAGGATTCTGCCTGAATAGCATTTTTTATAAATATGCATGTGCAGCATTAGGGTTTTTAGTACATGTTATAATATACCCTGTTGAGTGAACCATGATCCTTAGGTTAAAGAATTAGCACCCAGAAAGAAAGTGCAGCTTGGGTTATGTACATGAATCAGTGTGCCTAAGGAACACAATCTATGACTGTGGCCAGTGTGCCAAAATGAGCTGCCCAACATGAATCAAAGTCTACAACCAGATTCTTCTTTTCAGACAGTGAAACTTTCTCCACATCCACAAGTTCCCTTAACATTTGGATTATTGAAGATAAATTCACTTGTTAACTTGTCCTCAACAAAGTCCATTTCTGTTCCAAGTAAAGTGAGTTGAGCCTTTGAATCAATTAAAATCTTCACTCCTAGAACACAAGAAAACTAATGGTCAGTCAAAAAATCTCATTAAGAGTAAACATTAATTTGTTTGTTTATTGTTAAATTATAATATTTGAAATGGCAAGTACATGTCTGCTGCTTTTGATAATCAGAGCTTGAGACATTAATGTTTGGAGGCAAGAATTGATGTAATGTATCATGATGCAGACTTTATGTTACTGACTGGACAACTAACAAGTTGCAGCAGCTTAACTTCATTGTCTTAAAATAATTCAAATGCTTAACAATAATTGCTTCAGCCTTCCAAATTAAGGTCAACATGAGACAACCAAACTGAAACAGCCACAAGAAAATATATTCCCCATCTAGAATAATCATATTTTACACGAAGTGGTTCGAAGCCCCCAATGAGTAAACATTTTGTGACTTGAGAGAGATGTGGAATTCATGTATGTACAAACAAATGAAGAGCTTGGTGCAGAAACAGCCTAAGTGACGATTTTAGGTTGAAAAATTTTTACATACCATCCTGGTTTACTTCTTCATCAAACTTTGCCTTTTCCTTTGCATACTCTAGAGTGTAAGAAAGTCCATTGCAACCTCTTTGTCTTACACCAACTTTTAATGCCACCTTCATGAATGAATAATTCAAATTTGAATACTGTAACTAGGTATATAATTATAAGGTCATCATTATTTTAACAGTTAAGTACAAAGTTAACGGCTGTTAAAGACATTAATTTTGTCAACCATGTTGTGTATTGCAGCTTTAATACCAATCAAACTTTTACAGAAAAATTTTTCTAACTTTTCTTAAATAATGATCAGTTAAAGAATGTTGAGTTTGAAAAAAACAATTTTAAGGTTTATTCTTGAAAGTGTTATTAATTAATTGGCAATCTTTTGACTGACAAGTTATCAAACATTTTACCAGTACTTGTCCAAAACACAACAACTACATATTCACTATAATGGTATAAAGTGTTCCTAACTAGTTACAGTAGGACCATACCTTTCTTGTAATGAATATAAGAAGAAATTTGCTCATCATCTTCAGTAGGCTTCGTTTTATTCACTCAACCCTTTTCCTCATTACCAAATACTTCTTTTTGTATGAGTAATATAAAGAGAAAAGTGGCATAGCCAGGATCTGAAAGTCTTGTAGGCCCAACAGGTGTATAATCTGTTGGTATACCACCTCTCCCCAAAGGATTAGTTGTAAATTGTATTGATTTTTCTGGGACAAAGGGGTCTTTGAGTACTGAAGACAAGGCCTAGAAAAATCAACAGTGTGTACTACAGAACATTCATTGCACAATACAATATAAGTTTCCTGGAAACCCAGGATCAGGGTTCAGGAATCAAAGATCAAGAATTAAAAAATACCAAAATAAAAATGGACAAGTATAAAACCTGGGTCCCCAATTTGAATCCCCCTATCTTCAATAGAGCTGAAGGAATCAGCTCTGACAGTAAACAACTTGCACTTTGCAGAATTCTTGTATCTTCAACCGCAACCACAGTAAATAACTTGCAGAATTTATGGAACCACTACTTAAAACTAAATACTGACCATATGGTTTAGTATTCCCTTAAGAGCAGCTGACTGAGAAAATCAAATACTCGTGCCGACAAGCGTCAAATTTCAGATTTCTTTATATTTTGCCTTGAGAATCCCTTTGGTGAACTCGTTTTAGAAATTGCTCTTAAACTTGCAACTAAGCTTTCGTTTTCGAGAAAACCTAATTTAGTGCTCACAGCCCTCGACAATTTCAACAAAAAATTAATTGACTTTGATTCTCGCGTACAGGCAACTGCTCTATTGTTTGAAGCTGACATTTCTCACAAAATTAAACAGTTACTTTTACAGCTAACTGTAGATACAGCAAGAAAACTCAAAAATATCATCTTCTCTTATGCTTGTTAACTTTTCAGTCTTAGCTGAGCACTAAGATGCCCCTAGAAAACCGAAAAGTGTTTGAATTTGCCACTGACAACGACAGCATCTGCAACAATGTCAATAAGTTTGTTGGGAGAGCATGACATGTGTTCAGTTTTGAAGTAAAAATAACCAAAATTAGTTTTGACTTTCAAAACTTGCAACGAGCAGTTTATGAGTTACCCCAGCTGAATTTTTAATATGTTGCAACACTATAATAAAACTTTCTGGTACTGTAAAATTTGTGATGAAGCTTGACACTGCAGTTGCTTTTTATGAACTGTAAAGTTTGACTGTTTTCAGAGTTTTGTACTAATGCTGCCAGTTTGCAAAACTGTACAGAAAAGTTATCATAACCAGATAGTTTAAATTTAAACATTTTTAAACATTCTTGTTGTAAAAGAAACTGTTTAATTATGTGAGAAATGTCAGTTCCATACAATGTACGAGAGAATCAAAGTCGATTAATTTTTCATTGAAATTACCAGGCCCCAAGCCCTAGGGCCCATGAGCACTAATTTAGGTTTTCCTAAATTTCTTGAAAACAAAAGCTCAGTTGCAAGTTTAAGTGTGATTTCTAAAATGAGTTCACCAAAGGGGTTATCAAGGAAAATATAAAGAAATCCGAAATTTGACGCTTGCCCACGAGTATTTGATTTTCTCAGACAGCAGCTCTTAAGGGAACTACTAACCAAAGCGGGTCCACAAGTTCTGCAAGTTGTTTTCCGAGCAGAGTACGAGAATTCTGCAAAGTGCAAGTTGTTTACTGTCAGAGCTGATTCCATAGGCTCTATTGAAGACAAGGGAATTCAAATTGGAGGCCAAGATTTTATACTTGTCCATTTTTATTTTGGCTTTTCAATATTTTTTAATTATTGATCCCCGATCCTGGGTTTCCAGGACACCATACAATATACAGTCTTACTTAACATTAAAATTGATATTGTTCATACCCTTTTTTTCTAAGTCAAAAAAAATTGTAGGCACTGGCTTTGCCACTGGAGAAGTTAGTTAAAGGAAAACTGGCTAGGGCTGAAAGCAGATTTATCCCTAACAGTGCTCAATGATGAGTTAATATCGTAAATTATCATATTCTATAATCTTTCTGGAGTCTGTTTTCAAGTCCCCAAAGTGCATTGAAGCATGCTGAATGCATGCTAAGAACTGGTAAACTAATCATGTTAATATGATTAATTATAATCATGTTAATATGATTAATTAGTTAGTATTAACTTCTCACCATGTCTGGAGACTGCTTCATTAGCTCTTTCACTTTCTGAATAGCAGTTGGGGTCTAAACAAAAAGGGCACATTGTTATTCTCTTCTCCATTTAGTATGCCAATAAACCCAAACAGTGTTTTCTCTCATGTCAAATTGTTCTTCCATTTGTGAAATTCTGAATAGCAGTTGGGGTCTAAACAAAAAGGGCACATTGTTATTCTCTTCTCCATTTAGTATGCCAATAAACCCA
>JAOBRD020532055.1:4726-16810 GCA_027575215.2 Hydrozoanthus sils | reverse complement strand
TTCGATTTTTGAGTTCACAGATGACAACAGTTTTAATCTGGAACTTAAAAAAATAAGCTTGATAGGGACTTTAAGCTTGAAGTAATATGAAGTCAAGGTGGTGGTTGAAGGCCTATAATACACATTCTTGGAATGGCAATCTGCATAGTTTTAGCTATTCTTATGTTTGTTAAAATGAGGCGTAAGAACACACGTTTTTGCTCTTCAAGAGTATCATCAGGTTTTTGGTACTCAAAGAATTTTAAATTGAGTTTTTACGTCTCATTTTAACGGCTTAAACTCATAAAGTCGCTCATCCTGATAGTATTGCTGTTTTTTTTACAATTTAGAATATAATTACAATGTAATATTGTGGATAGTTATTTAATTTATTGTACTACTTTATTTATTGAGACATGTTTTAAAATTTTGATGCTGTTGAACTTCCATATGCAATTGTGTTGGCAGCATGGACAATATCAAGAAGAAAGTATTTACTTTAAATTGTCTCCTCAGGATTTACAGAGAGCTCCAAACGATTGAGAACAATGAATTTAGATTTCAAGAGCAGGTAAGACATGCCACTAAAACCATTTGTGTTGAAATCGGCTTTTCACGACTGTTACAGAAGAGTTTTATTACAGTTGTGCATGCCTGAACCATTTATGGTCTAAGTTTTTTTAGCAATTAGCTGGATCTTTAATTTGGTATTGCTTGACTCCCTTTGTTATGTTTCTTATTTGCAGTGTGACCCGTGTGAATATGTAGAAAATGTCGTTGAAAACATGCAGGTATCCGTATGTTCACAGTTATTGCAATAAATCACAAGAAAAGTATTGAGAGCTTATTTGTTTGGTATCTTTGAGTTAAGAGACATACGAGAAGACTTATTATCTTTTTTATTAAATATTTCGGCCGCACTCCAGCGACTACTTCAGTGTATGACATATCTTGATATTTGACATGATATATATGAAGATGGTCGCGGAGTGCGGCCTAAATATTTGATAAAAAAGATGTTAAGTCTTCTTGTATGTCTCTTTACGATCAAACTATATGCCCGTGTCAACACTATCCTTGACGTACATTGACAGTTTTGTAACGTTGTCGTTGGGTAATCCTGGTTGTTCCAGTTTGTGAAGTGTTCCTGTATGACTGTGTCAAAAGAAGTGCAAACCTGTAGAAAAGAAAATTGAAGCCGGCAGACGTTTTTCCAATGCTTAGCACTATAGTTTGTAAACCATGTTTAAGAATACTTGGATTGCAGTCACTCGTTTCAAAAGTTTTTTTAACACATATAATGAGTTGAAATTCACCTTAAATTCAAAACAAGAACTAGACGTTTCGGTTTCGTCTGAAACTTTCATCAGCAGATGTAAAACGTAAATAGAGTCCTGTGCTACTGAGCAGAAGGCGTTCGGCACGCGTATACATTATACAGTATGTTCATCAATTATTAGAATTCTTGTTCTTGATTGAATGCCAAGCTTCCTAAAACAAACTTGCAGACAATTGTCGGAATTGGTCGATAGTCTTAGCTTTATCAATCAAGAAATAAACATTTAAGGAGAATTGACTCGATAGGAGTTGAACGCGTTGCCTCGTGAGGCCATCGAGTATTGGCTGATGACACCAACCGAATAGACGCCCCAGTACGTTCTTATTTCAAGTTGTTAAAAAAAACCTTTTCACGTGATAGTATTTTAATTTACTCTACAATATCAGTGTCCAGTTTTGCTATTGAGTTCGGATCCACACATGCACGAAGAGACTTTATTTGTTACCCAATACTTGGGTTTTGCATGTTTGCCTTGAAGGAAGTTACGTTACCACCAAATTGTACTGTATATGATCGTGCCGAACATCTATAAGGTTTTAAGTTATGCCTACAACCCTATCTCTTTCCCTGGTCGCAGGGGACATTTGTCTTGAGAATTATTGTCGACTGCACTGCACCCAGCGGCGCCTGTGATGCAGTCCGTCTTCAAGTAGCCCAACAATACTTATTTAAAACGAATTACATATTGGTTTCGATTTAATTTTCTAGTTTCAGAAATAGGAGGATTTGTGTAAAACGCATTGAAGCTTTTCCTTGTTTTAAAAATAGGTGGATTTGTGATGTTCTGTGTGACAGTTTTTACTGTTGATGCTATTTCAAATCATTACTATGGAAAGAAATAAAGCTTATTTAAGTTTCAAAAGTTTATCCAGTGTTTGAAAAATTTAAAAATACCGTATTTTTTATTTGTTAAGTATTATGGTAATAACTATAATGCTTAACTTCATGTTTTCATTTAGTTGTACCCAGAAGAAGACTACTTGACAGGTGACCAGCTCATGTGGGAGTTTAATGATGAGGTAAACTAGCTAGTTGCCCCTGTACCACTCCCTTGGTTTACAGTTAGTAAAAAAGGCCAAGGGCTTGGCTCTAGGGTTGGAGAAGGGGAAGGTGGATCGTTTCTATGAAACCAGAATTGATCCAAGTTGCATATTTTTTTCAGACAAACTGATTATCATCAACAGGGCTCAGTCATGTTTAGTCTAAATCTGTTGTATATTCTTGGAGAATAGTTTCAAAAACGCTTTTAAATGGGTTGACGCGTAAGTATATCAGGTTTGTAAAGCCAGTGAGAGGTTGATGAGACCGAGTTAAATCACTGTGATGATGATGATGTTGAGTCTCGATATGATGTAGGCTAAAAGAGCCTTATAAATGCGATGATGATATAGTTACTCGCTATTCACGACAACCTCTGTTATTTTTCTGTTATTTTTTTCATGTAAAATTCTGTTTATATATATATATTGTACATGTAATGTAAACCTGCATGAAAAACCTGCATAAAAGAAAGTGTAAAACTGTCTAGAATCTATAATGTATAGTAATCAAGAGTCAGATTATGTAATGTAATGGTCCTAGCGCATTTTTAGCTTTCAAGTTATTGGCTAAGGACAGTGTATAAGTATCCTGTAATCTTCAAAAATATACAAAAAAGTGTAAATTCTAGACACAATAAAAAAAAATTGTTGTTGTTGTTGCTCTTATGGTGGTTAACGATTTGTTTTCCTCCTGTTCAGGTTATCAGCCAAGTTCAAGATCAGCTTACTCCTGAGCATGCCAATATTATGATAACTTCCAAGCGGTTCACTGATGAGTGCACTCGGACAGAGCCCTGGTTCCACACGTCATACAGTGTTCAAGGTGTGGCTTTATTCTGTTCGCATTTGGTACCCTGAATCTGGACACTTCATATCTTTTTTATTCTTGGACAAATGGAAGCGTTTTGGTACAGTCCAACCTCTTATACCGTGACAAAAGGAACAGAACGAAGTGTCCTAAACAGGAAGGTTTCCGTGTTAGAGAGCATCCCGTACTAGAGAGGTTTCGGTAATAGAGAGGAGACCGTATTAGAGGGATGTCCGTACTAGAGAAGTATTCCGTACTAGAGAGGTGTTTCTTCTAGAGAGGTGTCCGCACTAGAGAGGCATCCGTTACTAGAGAGGCATCCGTTACTAGAGAGGCATCGGTTACTAGAGAGGCGTCCGTACTAGAGAGGCATCCGTTACTAGAGAGGCATCCGGTACTAGAGAGGCGTCCATTACTAGAGAGGCATCCGTTACTAGAGAGGCATCCGTTACTAGAGAGGCATCCGTTACTAGAGAGGCATCCGTTACTAGAGAGGTGTCCGTACTAGAGAGGCGTCCGTTACTAGAGAGGCATCCGTTACTAGAGAGGCATCTGTACTAGAGAGGCATCCGTTTCTAGAGAGGCATCCGTACTAGAGAGGTGTCCGCACTAGAGAGGCATCCGTTACTAGAGAAGCATCCGTTACTAGAGAGGCATCCGTTACTAGAGAGGTGTCCACACTAGAGAGGCATCCGTTACTAGAGAGGTATCTGTACTAGAGAGGTGTCCATACTAGAGAGGTGTCCGTACTAGAGAGGTGTCCGTACTAGAGAGGTGTCCGCACTAGAGAGGCATCCGTTACTAGAGAGGCGTCCGTACTAGAGAGGCGTCCGTACTAGAGAGGCGTCCGTACTAGAGAGGCGTCCGTTACTAGAGAGGCGTCCGTACTAGAGAGGCGTCCGTAGTAGAGAGGCGTCCGTACTAGAGAGGCGTCCGTACTAGAGAGGCGTCCGTACTAGAGAGGTGCTCGTACTAGAGGGGTGTCCATACTAGAGAGGTGTCCGTACTAGAGAGGTGTCGATACTAAAGAGATTTCCGTACTAGAGAGGTGTCCGTACTAGAGCTGGTGTCATGTTATGTAAAAACCATCGATGAAATTGCTGCGGTTTCATTTCAACACGGTTGATTGGAGAAGGTTGATGTATTTTTAAAGTTTTCTTTTTGTTTGCAGATATCGATCCACATTGGATTGAGACATGGAAAAGTTAGTACAACTCTAAATGTACTCTCTCCTTAATTCCATAACCGTAAGACGACCCCGTTCGTAAAGAAAAGCACAAAGAAAATAACAAACATAAATGGCTTGCGGTGTGCTCTGGCTCCAAGAGAGAACACCAAGAGGATGAATCTAATCTCCAGCTCCCTTTATATACCCTAAGTAAATCCCTTGACAATTGCATACCGTAGAGAGCTTATTTTCAAACCGCGAAAAAAATCATATTACTGTACTTGAAAAAAGTAGATATGTATTTATTTATTTGACTGTACTTGAGAATGGAGTTTCAATGCTTTGGTTAAGTAACTTGAAGTTTCCTTTCTTATAAATTAGACAAGTAATGTGCCTATTTCTGTTATCTAGATTTGGAAACCAACCCCGATCTGCATCTTCCAGTGGAAAATGAGTTTATTGGTAAGTCTCTGTCTCTTCAAATGTGGGGAATGTTGGAGTTTGCTGGTAGGCCATTGTTAGGGTCGTCCAAAGTCATTTAGGTGAAGCTTCCTAAAGACACGGTGCTTTTTATGAACTAAACTTAATAAATAGTATTTGCTATTTTGTCTGGTTACAAATACAGAATTAACCTTTAGTCGGGGACACATCGTTGAGGCGATTTTGTACGCGATCGCAGCGAGTTTGATCGTCAGTGAAATTCGCAAGCAGTGCATGGGCTTACAGATAGGCTAGCGAATCTTTCTTGCAATTTCCCCTTCTTTTTCGTTCCAACACGCTTCTTCCACCATTTTAAAAAGTCATCTAACAAATTTACAAAGTGAATTGGTTTATTGCACGGGCAATTCACTGCGCCGAGGATATGAATTCACGTGAAGGCACACAAGACTGACCAGAAGCGAATCTCTGCACCAGTAATCTCTACCGTGCCGTACTTGATCGCTCGTATCTGACACGCTAGATATCGGCGATTTTATACGCCAGTCGCTGCAACCAGCGAAATTCGTTCTGACAATAGGCGACACACTAAACAATCGCTTTTTGTCAATCGCTGCGATCGGTATATAAAATTGCCATGTGTTTCCCCTACTATACGGAGGCACAGCTTGGCGCCGACCTTGTGCAATAAATCCTAAAGAGGTGCGACTCAGCTGCACGTCGCGATTTAGGTCGTTTGACTGGTGTGGTGCGTAGTGTTTTAAGTAAAGCGCGCAGTTCTCATTGATTACTGTTTGATTTAACTTACAGCAACAGATTTTGAGATAAAGAAAGCAACTGCTGCAGTTTCTGAGGTTTGTCTTGTGAATGTTTTGTTTACTGTTTCTTGCAAGCGCAGTGCTTGTGTTCGTGAATAAAGTGTATTTTGCGAACTGAAAAAGACATACTCATCGACTGCTTTATTGAGAGATAAAGTTAATGGAAGTGAGTATTTAATAATGTTTATCTTAAACCTAAGAAGGAACCGTCGGATAAATTCCTTTTTTTGAATTTCAGTTTCCAGTTGTAATACAAGAATGCCCACTCGGCAGGGTGTGGTACAAAAAAGACTGCAAGTTTCTTACTCCTCGAGGTACGAGGCTCTAAGTAGCTGAGTCTTGATGACTGATATCTATAAGTACCAGGTTTGCACAGGTTATTGAAAACCGGGCATAATGTATGATGATCATCTAGGGCAGAGGATTTGTAAATCGTTTTTGTAGGCATGAAAAGTTTTGAAATTATTTTGCAGTTTTGGAAAGCCACTTCCAAGTATATTCCAAGAAAGTTATGATAAGTTCATTAGAATTTTGACGAACCATTTTCTAGCTCAAGAAGAACTCAAACTTTGAGAATCTTTTTCTAAGCATGAATTTTTAAGAATTTACTTTTTGTCTAAAAAGTTGCCACATTTTGGAGAACAACTTTACAGTTTTCACACGTTAAAAATATTTAAAAAAGCAATAGCGTTTCGATTTCTCTAGTTAAAGCCTGATGAATGATGAACGTCTGATGAAGGCTTTCACTAAAGTAGCCGAAACCTTTAAGTTATTTAAATATTTTTAACGCGTGCAAACCGTAAAGTTTTTAGGTTTTAACAATCTTATATATATCGTGTCTTATACACGCGAAAGCTTGAAAACTATAGTGTTAACCGTTTTCCAAGTTTTCGGAGTCATTTAACCGTAATCAGTAACGATTTTGATAAAACTTCCGGAAACATTTACTAGGCTTGAAAATCGTGGAATATTTAAATAGTCAGTGATTAACTAGTTAGTTGGTTGATTGATGAGCTGATTGATTGATTAAATGGTTGACTGATTAACCGATTGGTTGATTAAATGGTTGACTGGTTAACCGATTGGTTGATTAAAAGGTTGACTGATTGATTGATCAACCAATTGATTGATAAACTGATTGATTGATGAACTGATTGATTGATAAACTGATTGATGAACTGATTGACCGTTCGGTTGCGTAGCTGATTTATAAATCAATTTATTAACTTTTAATGTGAATATGACCGATTGGTTAACTCATTGTAGATCGTTTGACTAATTGATTAACTACTTAAACCCAACTTTCCATTTTAGTGAAAGTAACTAAACTGAGTATGATTTTTGTGCAGCTCGGTTTTACTTCCACCTCGTCTCGCCAGTGGTAACCAGCAGTCCCCAAAAGTGAGTAGTGAAAAGATGTCGCTCTTTTGTTTACCTTAAGAGTTAGGGTTTTGCTTTGCTCAACAACTTTAACATTTTTTACTGTATTTACTTTGTTAAGAAAGTAATTAACTTCTGTTACACTTTGACAGAACTAAGGCAAATGTAACTCAATAACAGTAGGGCAATTTAGGCTGAACAAAAGGGCAAGGAAAGGCCTCCCTGGAAATCATCTTGTTGAGAGAGCTGCCTTTACCAGTGTTGTTGTAAAGGAGTAAATAGAAATAATTAACAATTATTAGAAGAGCGCGTGTTGAATATGAGGTGGTAGTTAGCCAAAAAGGCGTGTAGCGCCGTGTTTGGTATAAATCTTCTCATATCCAACAAGCGGAATGATTGTTTTATTACATTTCTTAATTTTTGCAAACCTATCGGTACTTGAAAATGACAGCTAAAACTTATTCAGTACCATATTTAGCTTTGCAACACTACACGGTTAGTTTCCATATATGGTCAATTCGGTATATGAGCTGATAACCGAGATCGAGTGAACCAATCAGAACGCTAGAAACGCAATATTCGAAGTTGAAGTTTTGATGATTGTGTATAAATGTAAGGTTGACAGGTCGAAGCTCTATTTGTTTGTAGAACTTCAGATGGAAGTGTTGTATAGTGTAAGCACGTACAAAGTATATTTGCTGGCAAATAGTTGTGATTAGCCAGTGTTTAGATGATCTCTTTTCCATAGAGTAAAATTCTTGTTGGTTTCAGTATGGTGCTGGCAGACATGTTTCTCAGTATTCTGGAGTACAACCTGAAGGAAGTCACATACGCTGCTGACGTCGCACAGTTAAGGTAAACCGCGCCCGTAACGCTTTTGGCCAGCGGCAATAAGGTGGATGTGACTAGACCTGTATAGCAAGCGATAGAGAAAAAGTTACAGTTTTAGCAGTTCCAGGAAGAACATAGTGTGCAAAGTGATTAAGAGAGAAATGGAAAAAGGGGCAAAATAAAAAGAATGGTGGTTTAATTATAGAAAGAATGGGTTGGTTTGTCGCAATTCTGATTGCCAATAAGAAAGAGTGCAAATGTCGTATAACACCAATCAAAGAAACTTCCTAAAGGATGAGTTTCAATTACTTAAAACACAAAATACTGGAAAGATGTTTAAGAAGCCAGTTGGAAGAAGGTTTGTCCGATAGGGCAGAAGTTGTTGAAGAATCATTGCAGGAGTCTGGTGTCTTGTGGCAACGGTTAGTCCGATAGGACCAGAAGCTGTTGAAGGGTCTGGTATCGAATTGCTGACAATCGATATTATAAGTAAACACAAGGGAATTACATGCGGTGGTTATTAGAAAGCAGTTAACGGAAAGAATACTGAAGAAACAAAAACTTGGATGAAAAAAGGTGGTGGGAAGGTGGAAGAGCATTAAATATTGACTGAAGATTTGATCTTAAAAAGGGGGCAGCGTGGCTGTGTGGTTAAGTTGCTGGATTTGCATGCGGTGGTCTGGGTTCAAATCCCACTCTAACCGCTGACTGGATATGGCATCATTGATGCCAGAGTCAAATCCACGACACTTGTAGGCAGCCAACTGATCTGCCTCTAACCAGTCAGGATTCTTAACTATGTGATGTATCCCTTTGTTGGTGTCTGTTTCTTCCAGGGTACGCATTTTGACGCTTAAAGTTTATTATGGTTTATTTTTATTGTTTTTATCGGCAGCTACTCTGTCAAAGTGCATGAAACTGGAATTGTTCTGAGACTCGATGGTTTCAACCACAAACTGAAGGTACATAACAGTATCAGGGTTCAGAATATTGTTCAGAAGATATGCCTTATTTGTAGGCTATTCAGTGTAGACCAGATTTTTGGCCTGCTGTTTTGCGATTAACAGATTGTACATAACACACAAGCCAATGCTTCTCATCTCTCAATTGTAGTCATTTTGAGGTGATGAAATCTTTGATCTTACAAGCAGCTATCCGTTTTTTTATTCCTTCTATATATAGAATCACTTCATCCTAAGATGCAATTGAAAATAAAGTTCGCCGGAAGGATCACAAATTTGCCGGCTACTTTGAACCCTGAGTCTTGTTAGTATACCCTATTTTAGAAGGAAAAGTTTTCTGTTTTTCTACTATTCGATTGTTATTGTTATGGTTATTATTATCTTAAATTTCGATAGCTAACACGCTGATCGATTGTTACCATAATGAAAGCTACCCTTTCTTTTACACAGCTACTCTTTGAGACAGTTGTTGATCACATGACGAGCTTTACTGTATCACAAAGTTCTTTTGATATGGTCAAGGTTAGTTTCCCTGATTGTTCAGTGATCATGATTATAAACGCTTCGTGTATATCAGTTGTAGAACTTGTTATGATTGGCTAGAAGACAGCAATTTTATTCCTCGAGGATGAACTAATAAAAAAGTAAGGTCATCACAATTAAGGAAAACTACTTCTGTTAACAGTTTGATACTTTGTTTCATCAAGGTCAATTAACTGACTAGTTCATTGACTAATTGATTGTTTGATTGATTGATTGATTGATTAAAGACTGACTGACTGATTGATTGATTAAAGACTGACTGATTGATTGATTGATTAAAGACTGACTGATTGATTGATTGATTAAATACTGACTGATTGAGTGATTGATTAAAGACTGGCTGATTGATTGATTGATTGATTAAAGACTGACTGATTGATTGGTTGATTGATTGATTGATTGGTTAAAGACTGAGATTGATTGATTAAAGACTGACGGATTGATTGATTGACTAAAGACTGGCTGATTGATTGATTGATTGATTAAATACTGACTGATTGATTGATTGATTAAAGACTGGCTGATTGATTGATTGATTGATTGATTAAAGACTGATTGATTGATTGATTAAATACTGATTAATTGATTGATTGATTGATCAAAGACTGACTGATTGATTGATTGATTAAAGACTGACTGATTGATTGATTGATTAATTAAATACTGACTGATTGAGTGATTGATTAAAGACTGGCTGATTGATTGATTCAATACTGACTGATTGAGTGATTGATTAAGACTGACTGATTGATTGATTGATTGATTGAATTGATTGATTGATTGATTGATTAACGTATTGATTGACCGGTTGATTGACTAATTGGTTGTTTGATTGACTGATTGATTTGATTAATGACTTACTGACTGGTTGATTACCTAAGTGAGAACTAATCTGAAGTTTTAAAGAAACCATTTTGATATGAATGGAAGTTATCACCATTGGGATTTGTAGAGAGATATGGATGGGAACTGTAGGAGAACCATAGCAAGAAATAGGCGGATTTCAGCTGGTGTAATATTTACAAACAAACCTTTTCAGATCCAAACACCTTCGGGATATGAAACAAGAAACCTTCGTCTCAAACTACATACTACATTAATAACTACATTAATAACAATGAGTGAAAATCGATTGTAAGAAGGATGTTAAAATAAAAAACGAAGAAAAGTTTGCAATCGATATTCTGGTTGAAATGAAAGTTGTTAATCGGATCGAAATTTGCTTGAGAAAGATAGAGAGTATACTATTTTCCAGTCAACATTCGAAGGGGTTTGTTGCCAAAAGCAGAAGTCCCTGGCCTACTTCTCTTCGGTTTTATTTGGTTCTGCTACTCTATTAGAATTTTGCTACAAACAAATCTATTTAACTCAGGATGCGTAACTGTTTGCTGGATTGTTATGGTTTTAGCTTCCTTGCTCTTCTCTTTCAAACAAAAGTTTTGCTTCAAATATTTCTTTGTCTCTACAGCGCCACCTCATGAGGTCATACAGAAACTACATCATCAAACCAAGCAAACTTGTGCGGTACGTGGTTACTACTGTAATACAACTTTGCTACTTGTGTTAATTAAAATTTGCTTTAGTGTGCGGCTCGTGGTTATTACTGTAATACAGCTTTCGCTAATAAAGTTCTGTTCTAGCGCACGCTAGAACAGAAGGTGCATGATGCATGCCAGAGTAGTCATCAATTTTTTAATATTCTTTCGTCGTAAGGCCTAGGGTTGTTGGAGAGACATTCTTGAAGTGAAGTATGAACGACACAAGATCATCATACAGTAAATTCTGGGGTGGAACACCCTAAATCTTTGATGTTTGTAATGTGAAGAGGTTTACGTCTTAAATAATCTATTAAACTAACAGTATGCCCGCAAATATTTTAGGCATCTTGGAATGAAGCTGTTTTTCAAGCATTAAGTAAAGAAAAACTCGAACTTGGCGAAAGAGTCGTTGACTTTAGCTAGACTTGCTATCTCGCAGGCTAAAGTCCATGAAAGTCAATGAAGTTAGCAGTATACAGTATATTTTCACTTATCTGATTGATTTTGGCAGTTTTTGTGTTCTAAGAATAGAGGAAACAGCTATAAAATTTGGCTTTTCCCATTATTTTACTGGTGAATGATCTTTTTTTGTGTCAAGAATTCGAGATCCTACCTGCATGTCAATTTTAAAGTGCCCACTGTTATCCAAGGATGGTGATCATAATAATGAAAATTATGTTCATGATAACAACGATCACGACGATTGCAGTCATATATTCGCATTTGCGATGATCTTGTATCGTTTGCAATGATGATAAAGATAATGATGATGAATATGGTTCTGATGACGATAATGATGATGATGAATATGGTATTGATGACGATAATAATAATGATAAACATGGTACTGATGACGATAATGATGACGATGATGATGAATATGGTACTGATGACGATAACAATAATTATAACGATGATGATGAATATGGTACTGATGACGATAACGATGATGATGATGAAT
The DNA here is from genome assembly GCA_027575215.2 of Hydrozoanthus sils. Lineage (NCBI taxonomy): Eukaryota > Metazoa > Cnidaria > Anthozoa > Zoantharia > Hydrozoanthidae > Hydrozoanthus > Hydrozoanthus sils. Next base: position 5,005 of record JAOBRD020532055.1, on the reverse strand, counting down.
ATGGTACTGATGACGATAATGATGATAATGATAATGATATGATACTAAGGAGGATAGTGATGATAATGATGATGATGATGATGATATGGTACTGAGGACGAAATGATGATGAACATGGTATTGATGACGATAAGAATAATGATGAACATGGTATTGATGACGATAATGATAATGATGAACATGATACTGATGACGATAATGATGATAATGATGATGAGGAATATGGTACTGATGACGATAACGATAATAGTTATAACGATGATGATGAATATGGTACTG